>CM035817.1:36340083-36542583 GCA_020458035.1 Magallana ariakensis
CAAAAATTCAGTTATTGGCAATACTGTTATTACTGTACTGACAATCCAAACACAAAAGTTTACCTTTGGTTTGTGATTGTCGTGATGTAGGTGCGTCAACTTTCCGGCAGAATTCCCATGGTGCACTTGCTAGCGTAACAAATAACATTCCTTCACCATCCACATTCAATTTTGAAAACTATGAATGTTTATTCAGTGTAACATAACAACTTTATGACAAATGAAAGTTTTCGTTGGTTTAATTATTTAAAAGTACATTACCTTTTTCAAGCCTTTATTTTCTTCCGCCGTTCTGTAGATCTCATCCTTCAGCTGATCCAGCTTTTGTTCCATCTCCATTTCCTATTATAAGTTAATCATATCTTTTTCAGCAAAATGATCTAATCTTAATTCTTTTCTATGAAGAAACAAGATCTCTGTGAGCCAATGCTCACTAGTGATACCCCCGCTCTGATGTAAATATACAAAATAAGATAGAAAAGTCAACATTTAAAAGGGAGTTGACATTAAATTTGTGTAGATATGAATTTCATCAAATGACATGCCTAAAGAAAGAGTGTGTTAAAATTTCAACCATCTGTGATGAATAGTTGCTGAGAAATCTTTGACAAAAATTTAGGCTAAAAAAATGAAGTCCTCATTTAACAAGAAGTTGATGTCTGATTGGTACAAAAAGGATCCCACCAAATGGCATACCTAAACAAAGAGTGTATTAAAATTTCAAGCATCTCTCCTTCGGAGCGGGGGTATAACGAAAGGACTCTGTATTTGCCCTTTTTTATCCATATTTTATTACACCCTATTCTCTTCCAAGATATAATGGAAAATTGTTTGGAAATTTTTAAAACTGTAGTTTACAAGCTAATGTCTTTTTAATGACTCTAATTCCCTTTTTGCAATGGTTACTCTGAATATTTCTGCAATCGCTAGCTACTGTATTTGTGTACACTTTATACCTGGCTCAGCCTGTGGTGATTATAATTCCGGGATGTGAATTTCTCCGGATATGCCATGTGATCTTTGGATCTAAAATGTACGAGAAATGAGCACAGGTATATAGATGATGACGAAATATGTAGACATAACAGCTAAAATCATCGGCCATTGCAAATTTAAATGAGTCATTTAAAAGTAAATAACATGGAAGAGCATGACCACAGATTGGGCCCTGACTTAGATGAACTTAGATTAGCTCACTTTTGATTTTAGTCTTGACACCTTTACAAATGAAATACATAGTGGAAAAGTGGGACTGATCAAAAATAAGCTTGTCTAAGTTTTATGGCCCCTGAACCTGATGACCCTTTTATTTGAACATGCTGTTATGATACTAATCTGAACAGCTCATGATATAGTGCAGCATATACCATGCTTTACCTCTTACATGTTCTATTGTGCACTGTTTCAATAATTTATCAAACTCTCTTGCAAAGAACGTTGTATAGCACACTAGAACCACTCAATAGATGAACCTGGAGATTTTCTACTCTTTTTAAAAAAATATGTGTATTTCCATTGGATATAACATATCATAGAGTGATCGAAGCATATTAGAACTGCAACCATAGATAAAATGCTCAAGCGTACTTTTCATTGTCATTATATACATGTATACATGTATTCATAAATCTAACCATCGTCTCTAACCATCGTCAGAAACCCACCGTCTCACTTCTTTTACCTCCGTAATGATATCTAACATCACTTAAAAACATACACATTTCCTGTTGCGTCCAAATAGTAATCACTGAGATACCAACCTATTATGTTGCTGATCCTGACTCAATGACATCTCGCTGCTGATTATGCTATCTCGGTCTGAATCTCGACCGAGTCTTAGGGCAATTTCTGAACCATGTTTCATATGAAGACCAGGGGTATATGACCCTAGAAGACACAAGCTTCGAATTGAAAAACCCAATCTATATCACATGTACTTTAAGATGGTATGGGACATCTGTCGATATTAATGTGGACTAAAGTACATTATAATTAAGAATTTTCAAAGATTACAATATATGATAAAAAATATGCTTTAAAAATTGTTGGAATGGTAAAAATTTTAAAATCCTTGTTGAGACTTGATCTCATGACTTACAGATTCGTAGTGAACACTTTAACGCACTGCGCTACACTATTAGGTGACAATTTTTTTGGAAAGAAACTATTTACAAAATTACACTTGATTTTATTGTTCATTTCGATAAATAGTACATCACAATATTGAGATGTCCCATACCACCTTATAAAGAAATCAATACAAAAAATTGAAAAAACAAGCTTGACAGATTAATAATTTAATTTATTAATATTTTAATTTATAAAATTATTTCTAAATCTACTCTACATATTATGATAAATGTTAGTTACTTTTAATACACACCTTTTAATGAATACATTTATTAAAAAAAAGTGTTTTCAAAATTAAAAAAAAAATATATATACAATTGTGCATCAATCTTATTCATTCCTCCAGTGAGATGCATATACTGTATACAGGGTTATTTCGCCCAGAAATTTGCCCAGTCTTAAATCTGTCCTCTGACAACGAGGGCGAAAGGGGCGAAAATAAAATGGGGGCGAATATTTCCCTGTATACAGTACCTCTGTTCTCCATAGGAAAAATCTTAAAACTGGTAACAACAAATATTGCATCAAGTGTATATGAAAATCAATTTTGAAATCCTGAACAAAACTTAAGAGTAATTGAACTTAATAACTCCAACCCCCATACCAGAGAAAATAAAGTGCTGTAACATAACGGATGGTTTAATTTCCCTTTTTTGACCTTTGAAATTTTTAATTCTTTCTAACACAGATACTAATTAAATGATTAATTAATGATTTGTTGAATGTTTATCAACCAACGAGGTTCGATAAATCACAAAAGGCTACAAGAATCCCTATTTACTTTTGATTCACAATTGGCTGCCTCCATTTCAGTGAGTGTAAACAAAAACATCAAACAAACTACAGATTTGTTATTTTAGCATCAGAAGTCGTTTCCCACCACCTCTCTCCAGTACGTTGATTCCTGCGTACATGAGATGTCATGCATACTCAGAATACAAACCAGCTTTTGATAGTTCTTAAATATTATACATGGTAGTACTGGGGTATACACATACATATGGCTTATGATTTGCATATCATTACATTATTAATATTGCATGCATATTATGTGAGTTTTTTGGTATTAAAAGCAAAAAAAAAAAAAAAAAAAAATCATGCTATAAAGATTACCTCCTCCATGCTTGATGTACTTGGCTACAGGCATCAATACCCATAATCAGTTTGTTAGGAAGTGAAAATCATCTTATATGTTTGCATTTTCAATCATAGATGTCTTAGCCATACCAACAAAAACATGCTTCTGATTAACAATCTGTCATTTTCAAGATCACATTTGTTAATATTCTTGGGAACATTCAAATCCTCCCCTTGCTAATCATCCCTTTACTATATAAACATCGATTTTTATTCCATTCCAATCATCTACTCATAATGCACATGTTGTATCAAAGAATAAAACACTCAATCTCACCTTGTGTAAATGACATTCCAGACAGAACAGATCTGGTGTCTGACCACGGCAGGTCAGGGTTCAATGTCAAAAGGTCATGACCTTCAAACCCCTCACTCATCAGCCCCCTCCTCAGTATCTTCAGTTTCCTCTGCCTTTCCTTCAGACGGAGGTATTTCTGCTGTGCTGTCTCGTTCATGTAGGCTCCTGTGCCACTGGCTGACCTACTTCTGTTCTTGCCACTTTGCACCGGTCCCCCATTCAGGGCCGAGGTGAAAGTGATGTCAGACAAGTGGTAGGATCTCCCTGGGGTCATTGTTACATGCTCATTGTAGGTAGGGGGCTGGGTAAAACTGGGGTGATACACAGGTTGTGTGTGGTTTTCTTTTTGAGACTGGTGATAATCTTTATCTGCAGTAGACAGAGAGAGGGGGTGTAAAAACATGAATTTCTATATCCTTTTAGATAACTGTTCAAACAGCAGGTGGTGTTTTTTTTCCCTTCTACCATAACTTCAATCAAACAAAACATATATAATGCGCAGCAAAAAACACAAAGTAATCTGTATCTTACCATCATATCTACTTTCCCTGTGTCTTGACCTTGATCGAGACCTTGATCTGGATGGAGACCTAGAACGTGACAAAGATGACCTTGACCTTTGTCTTTCTCGTCTCCTTGTGTACTTTTGTCTTCCTCTTGCCCTTTGTCCTCTTGAGGAAGCAGAACCAGTGTCATGGCGACTGCTATGGCTTCCACTATGATCCTCCTTTAGAAAAAAAAGAAACAAATTAAGTATGCAGTTCTGTCAAAACTAAATAATTCTGTTTAACATGTACAAATCTTTGGAAAAAATACCTGCAGAATTAAAGCTCTTTGACCCATATAGAACTTTAATTCTGCATGTATTTCTTAATTCTATAATGGGTCAGTTTAAGTTGACAGACTGTACAGTTAGATACATTTCTGTTCATGATATAATAACATAAATACTGTACAATGTACTCTGTTTGAATTAATAACTTCAATAGTTCCTTGGTTTATGTAAGTACTTCATTCCACAATCCTGCCATTTTGTAACAAATCGCAAGAATGCAAAAGTTTTATTTATAACGATTTTATAACAATTCACAAATGTTTAGATAAAAGCGAGAATTTTATATTCATGGAGTGCCTCTCATGATTTAATTTAAAACAAATATTAATTCCTAATGTTTTATTTGGAAACAACAAAAAGTTTTGAGCCAGAGATATATTTAATTAATCATTCAAGTGTCATTGAATCTATAGCCATTCCCCAAGTACGATACCTCAGAAATGGAAAGGATTGCCAGCATTGTATGACTTCTTGTCACATATGTGGTGACTTTATTTGAAAAATTTAACAAGCTGTTAATATTCAAACATGGTACTATAGTCTGTCCCAAGATATTTTTGCCACATAATTTATTAAATTAATACCTCTTGGTTCTGACGATGTTCATTCAATAGTATGAAAAAATCCCAAGATTTCCCCCTTTGGAACGCCCCCTCTAGCTTGTCGGGTATCAATACACGGCTAAAAATAAAAAGTCTACAGGGTTTTTCCATTGCCCAGGAGATCAAGATGCCCCGATGATAAAGTTGAAACATAGGTAATCACAGATTACAAAGCTCACCGAGACGAGGCATCACCTTTATGAGGAATGATCTTATGAGACCACCTTTATCATATTTTTTGAAAATCATAGTTAATAATGATCTTGAATATACATGGATACTGTTTTGACACAATATCGTATAACAATATCATATGTTAAAAAATTGTATAATAATCATATGTTCATTTCATAGGAAATTATATGATACAATGTTTATCAATAAAATAATATAAAATACAATATTGCATCCTATGATACGTTCAATTTTTATCATATTATACAATAAAATACTGTAATAAATAATGATGAAATATGATATTGTAACATAATTATGATATGACATTGTATTTTGTTATACATTATTGTATTTGATCACATAATACAATATCATAATATATTATGATATTGGTATTATATGATACAATATAATAATACATGATACAATATCATATCACATAATACATCACAATATTGTAACATATGATATTATTGTATAATATTATAGTATGATATTGTATCATATTTGATACATAATAGGATATTGTATCATATGATACAATAAAATTAGATACAACATTGTATCATATCAATTGATACAATATCATGTGATATAGTACTATATTATATCATACAATATCATATTATACTATATTGTATTATATGATACAATATCACATTATACAATATAATATAATACATTTTCATGTGATATAATAATATATTATATAAACCAATATCATATTATACAATATCATATTATACTATATTGTATTATATGAAACAATATCACATTATACAATATCATAGAATACATTTTCATGTGATATAATAATATATTATATAAACCAATATCATATTATACAGTATCGTATCATATGATACGATATATATTATACAATATCATATCATATGATACAATATTAAATGTTGCAATATCATATGAAACAATAGCATGTAATACAATAGTATATTGTATACATATGATATGATACATATTATACAATATCATATCATATGATACAATATTATATGTTGCAATACCATGAAACAATAGCATGTGATAAAAAAGTATATTATACAATATCATATTACACAATATTGTATCATAATAAACAATAATATACATAACAATATCATGATACAATATCATATCATAATGTACAAAAAAATTGATACAATATCATATCGTATCATATAACTTTTTACAATATATGATATAATATTGTATCATATAAAACAATAGTGTATCATATCATATAATACTATATCATAGGAATCATATTTTATCATTTAACAACGAACACATCTATCAAGCAGATTTGAGATAGGAGAATTTTTTTAGCATCCTTGATAATGGAGATCTGCATCTGAACTACCTCTGCGGTTCATTAATATTATAGTTAAATCAACTATGCAAGCTATTATCTATAAAATATGTGACCTGTTCCAAAAAAACAAATCTCATCCAGCATCCGAAACCTACGGCTCAGATTCAGCATTCAAGCCTGCCAGGTGCATCAGTATCATAAGATGCATCATCCATGCAAATTTGGTGAAGTTAGGTCCAGTAATAACTAAGATATAATCATAAGAGAGCACCTGCTCCAAAAACACCAGCTCTTAAAACCTTAATCTCCCTCCAGCATCCGAAACCTATGGGTCAAATTCAGCATTCAAGCCTGTCAGGTGCATCAGTATCATAAGACGCACCATCCATGCAAGTTTAGTAAAGTTAGGACCAGTTATAACTAAGATATATTTTTCAGCATCCTTGATAATGGAGATCAGGCTCTGCATCTGAAGCTACCTCTGCAATTAATTTATATTATAGTTCAATCAACTATGCAAGTTTGAAATAGTACTAATATTCATTAAACATGTGACCTGTTCCAAAAAACTTAACCCAATCCAGCATCCGAATCCTTTGGCTCAGATTCAGCATTCAAGCGTGTCAGGTGCATCAGTATCATAAGACGTATCATCCATGCAAGTTTTATGAAGTTAGGACCAGGAATAACTAAGATATAACCATCAAAGGGCACCTGCTCCAAAAACTTAAACCAGCTCTAAAAACCTTAACCTCCTTCAGCATCACAAACCAATGGCTCAGATTCAGCATTCATGCCTGTCAGGTGCAACAGTATTATAAGACGCACCATCCATGTAAGGACCAATAATAACCAAGATATAATCATCAAAGGGCACCTGCTCCAAAAACTTTAACCAACTCTAAAAACCTTAACCTCATCCAGCATCCGAAACCTATCGCTCAGATTCAGCATTCCTGCCTGTCAGAGGCATCAGTATCATAAGACACACCATCTATGCAAGTTTCGTGAGGTTAGGACCAGTAATAACTAAGATATAACCATCAAAGGGCACCTGCTCCAAAAACTTTAACCAGCTCTAAAAACCTTAACCTCATCCAGCATCCGAAACCTATCGCTCAGATTCAGCATTTAAGCCTGCCAGGTGCATCAGTATCATAAGACGCACCATCTATGCAAGTTTAGTGAAGTTAGGACCAGTAATAACTAAGATATAACCATCAAGGGGCACCTGCTCCAAAAACTTTAACCAGCTCTAAAAACCTTAACCTCATCCAGCATCTGAAACCTATGGCTCAGATTCAGCATTAAAGCATGTCTGGTGCATTAGTATCATAGGATGCACCATCCATGCAAGTTTGGTAAAGTTAGGACCAGTAGTAACTTAGAAATTGCTGTCAAAGGGCACCTGCACCAAAAACTTTAACCTGCTCCAAAAACCTTAACCTCCTCCAGCATCTGAAACTCATGGCCCTGATTCAGCATCCAAGTTTTTCAAGTCCATAAGTAGGTCAAGATGCATCATCCATGCAAGTTTGGTGAAGATAGGACAAGTAATAACTTAGATACAGGACCTGCAACAAAAACTTTAACCAGGTCCGGACGCCGACGCCGAGGGTATAGCATAAGCTCCCCCCGACTTCGTCTCGGTGAGCTAAAAATTGCGCGAGGTGTCCCGAGTATTTCCGAATGGAGAAAAGATGTCAACATTCTCCATTATAAATCTCAGTAGGAAATCTGTTTTCGCTCCTGTGAATTTTTACGAGGGAAAAATGATAATGTGTGAATGAAGTTATCTTGGAAATTTTCCCTTTCATCGATTTCAAGCGCACTTCTTTCACAGGTATGTGTATTTTTATTAAAAATCGTCAAAATGTGCAGCATAAATATCTTGGGACAGACTATAGTATCTTTTTTCCTTATCTGATACCTTTATGGTGTAATATTCTGTCAATTTTCTGAATATTGCAAAAGATGGATCAATTTAAACAACAACAAAAAACAAAAAAAAAAATAAAAAACATGGGGGTGTCTGAGAGGAGAAATTCAATCTGACTTCATTGATATCCACCTGAATATATAAATAATTGTAAATGTCAGCTATGGTGAAATTACAATAAATGTTTAAACAAAAATATTGATCATCTTTACCTCAAAATCAAAAGCTTATTACAATATTCAATATTTATAAATGGAGCATTTATCAATAATTGATTGTTGTTTAAGAAAACAAACACTTGAGATATAAAGTCAAGATGAAGATAAAATCAATTAAAAATAATAATAACAAGGGCACCGCTAAGCGGAGCATCCCCTCGCGACATGACTTATTGTACGGGGGAATACGTTATTTAGGAAAATACATGTAAATTTATCAGATCAAAATAAAGAAAGTATTTCTTTAAACCACTTTGAATACATACATGTAATATCTATTTAATCCCAATCCCCAGGCTTTGTGGTGTATAAATTGGGGGAGGGGGTTTACATAACAGTTTTCCTATTCCTAGCAGAAACTCAACACATATACTTTAAAGTTTAATAATTTAGATTCATTTAGTGACATTCATTTTTATATAAGCATACATAAACGACCCGTATACATTATGAAACGTAGCTGAAAATCAAGCGCTCTGTAGTCTGCTCTGATGGAAATTCTAGTTGCTAGTTGTCGTATTATAATTAACCCATAGTATAGTAGATATATATGCAGTTATTATTAATATAAAACAATTTTCGCATGATAAATGTGCAATATATGTCAAAGTCTCTACTGAATTTTGGACTAGTTCTATTGTAAGTAATACGGGAAAATTTGTCCGAAAGTCGACTGCTTGTTTCAATGTAAATTGGCAGACTTAAATCTCTTGCCCGCTTCAACTTTTAACTATGGGCACTCGTCTAACACTACAATGCTACAAAACGTTTTTTTTTTTATACCTTTACTAGATTTAAATCCCAAAAAATGTCAAGTTGTTGATTTGAACTGTATACGGTAGCGATTATCTTCAAGTCGTACATAAAATTACCGGAAATGTCTATTGTCAAGTCGTACATAAAATTCATGTTTTTAACTTCATTTTTTACGATAATTTTAAAAAATACTTAATCAATTGATTTTGAAATCAACAGGGTTTGTCCTTTTACCATGCCAAAGAAGTGTACAAAGTTTGATGGATATTCATGAGAGGGTTTTCTTGGAATTTACTAGAAAATTGAAATGGAGTACACACACACACACACACACACACACATACGAACACACACACGCACAGTAGCGATGCTATATCCCCTTCGCAACAAGTTGCGCGAGGGGATAATAAAGGACTACCGGGTATGTGCAGTATTATGCGTTTTTCGCCCCCAAAATTAAAGTTTTATAAAGAGCTTTCAAAATAAGGTGGAAGATTGTTGAAATCATATTGAAAATAAGTGTGTAAAAGGTTATCACCACAGTGACATCATAATGAACAGTGTCTTTTTTTGTTTATAAATTAATGTTTTGTAGCAAAATATGGGCGTTTTCCGATGGTTTTTTGACTGGAAAACATCAAGTGCAGGCTTGCTCAAGTACCATGTTCTAGTATGATGTGTATTCTTATATGAACAAAATCATATGTTAAAATCGTACTTGAGCAGACCTGTGCTCTATTCTTCTGAATACAAAATATAAAGAAAAAATGACAATATTTTCATTTGTTTGCAAAATTGTGGGAAATGGCTCATTCAGGTGATGTCATAGAAAAACAGCAAATGACCAATGATGACAACCAACAATAAAGTGATAGGCATCCTCTGTACAATGATTTATGAAGATTTGATATGTATATGATACCATTTGAAAATTGGTTAAAATTGGGGGCAGATATTTGACCATATCTAATATAGTCCTTTGTCAAATATTAACGTTATTTCATAAAATTCATAGTTTATTTTGAATACATATACTCATTATGATTTTAAATACATGTACTGCTAGTGAATTTTATTTTCACAAGTAAGAAAATTTCAACAGCTTTGCAAAAACTTAATTGTCATCAATCATTTCTTAGTACATTTAGTCGGAGTCCTAAATGTCTGTCATAGAGATTACCGTACCTATGTAAGCTCAATGATAAAAATTAATTGCCACCAACCAGTTTAGTACTTTACAATGTATATACCGGGTAATTAATGCAAGATAAAGTTGTAACCAATTATGGTTAGTTTACATTTACAGTAAATAAACACATATAATCTGTACCTCTGAGCTATCACTTCCCATTATACTGGAGTAGATTTTCTTTGTATACAGGGAACTATTCCTAGCTTCTATGTGTCTCTCTGCATAGAGAGAAAAAGCCTGCAAGAAGAAATCAAAAAAGTTTTTAAGTTTTAAAAAATGATTTAAGGATGACAGACCTAATTCATTTGCACAGATATGTCGCGCACCTAAAAGGAGTGATTGTTACGAACATTGAATTCTCATTAACACCACAATCACTAAAACACAATGAAAAAAATCACTTATGACGCAATATATAGAGCTGTTCATTTATCATGTACATTCCCATCCGCTTCAATACTCGTATTGAAAATAGAGTACATGTAAAACCTTCTCTGTGCTTAAGTTTTGAAGTATTTTATCATAAAAATGACAAGCGAATTCTAATAATTGTTTGGTTTTATAAATGAACCTTGAAATGATGTACATAGTCCTTTTTCTTAGAGTTTGTGCAGTATACTTTTTATGAAAATTTGAAGAAAAATGACAACACACCGCACTTTGGCATGCATCTCCGTAAAAATGAAGTTGATGACATGGTCATTTTGTTTTACAAGATATCAATTCAAAATCATCATATTAGTATAATATTTTAATTTGAATAAATAATCTATTGCAGATTTTTTTAAAATTATTTTTTTTCTCACAAGAAGGCTTTTCCCATTCATGTACAATTGAAAAAGAGAAGTTAAACAAACAATTTTTGAAATGGTCCCTATTAAAAAGCAATTCAATTCTTTTGTTATTTTTTTATTGCTTTTGATGTACGGGTATGTTTAGTAACTCTAACTCATGTAAAATTTTCATGAAAATCACTATTGTAGAAATGAATTGGGTCCATTGTCCTTAAGAACCACTTGATTCATACTGCAAAATTGAGTCCCATTCCTGGGTCAACCAACAGGTCAAAGGGATCTACTGAAGCTAAAGCAACTTAAAACAAGATGCAAACAGATTTTCAATGTCAAATGATGAAATTACACACTGAAAACCACAAAGATTGCTGAGAAAAACTTCATGGTTTTTCCCCAAAAGAAGGCACCAAGGGACATAACTTTTTAAGAGTGCAGATTCAAATTTTTTCTACCCGAACAAATCATGATGAACTCTTTAGACATTTGGTTTTCTATATACATGTACTTATATACATGTACCCACCTGTATAATCTGGTTCAATGTGATCCTTGTCTCTGGATCCACATCACACATGGAGGCAAGAACACCCTCCAAATTATGGCTGACAGAAGGCGCCTGAAATACAGTCCAGTATAGTCACTATTGATCGCCCTACAACTGGTGTTACATGTATAAGCCAAACACTTCATATTACCACTGTTCAAAAGGGAATGACCATTTTAATCAAGTAGGAGTGTGTGCATCTGAAGACATAAAAATTTGCTTAAAGCTAATATATATACTTGATACTCCTCTGTCACCCCAACCCTTTTAAAAACTATTTAAAATAATACCTTATGAATATTAAAGCCTATAAATTTAAATTGATTATGTATCCCCATTCTCATCATTCCAATATAACAAAAGGTCCAAAGGCCACATCTTCTTACTTAGGCAATAAAGTTCAGACGGTGACCAAAGTTATTCATCTCTTTAAGATGAACATCAAGCTTTGAGATATTTTTTCATCATCAATTTCTCAATTGTATTTTACTCTTAAAATTCTTCATACTACTAGTTCTTCAGAATTCTTTATAAAAGCTTACGTTCATATAATTAATTAGTTTCACAAACTAATATGATGTTCATTATAGTTCATCCAAAGAATCATGGACAAACATGCAATACAGTACTATGAAAATGTTTTGAACTCAATCGTTGCAATTTTCTTACAAACACAGGTCATATGGTTTTACTGAGCATACCTGAAACAGATTGTTTGCATATTTCTGTAATAATAAGTCTTGTAGTTCATTCTTCTTATTCAGAAGAGTTTTCATCTATATTTCTATAAATATATTCTTTATATTGTGTAAATAACCCTATTGTGTCACCTCAGACACAAAAAGATCAGGATCGATACAAAATTAACCAAGAATTTCTTTATATGTACTGGTAGTAGACAACTCCATGTACCATATTCACAAAATTTAGCCTATATTGATTGTTCTTCATCAACCGACATCAGAAAACTCTTGAACACATTTGCTTACTGTATTTGAAAAGAGAAGAAATAATGGGGATTTAAACTTGTGGAGCATTCATATACCGAAACAATCAAAAAAAGATAAGAGAAACAGTGGATGCTTGTTTAAGCTATACTAAGCCTCAACATAAGTGGTAGTACAGTGGAAATAGGTCTTGTTCTTGGAAGCTATAAAGTACCTGCAGGTATTGAGATATCAAAAGAACAAGTACTGGTAATGCATCTAGCGATCGAAGGTACATATCAATAATTTAATTCTAATTTAACCCTATATAATCATGGGTATTTATAAGAATTTATTAGGACTCTGATGCATTAAAACAGATTCTGGGAATTCAAATCAATACCTTTGAAATACTAGAATATCTGAATTCATTAAAATCAGCAAAACCTGTCTGATCTACCTGTTTGAAACTTGAATCAGAGAAACCAATATACCATTGATCACTTTAGCACTGAGGTTCAAAGAAATTTCATACTATCAATTTGATCTAAACATGTAATCAATTACATGTAGTCCCAAGAAAGTACCTTTATGAACAAACAAAACAAATTTCTATTTCTGATAAATGAACCCAAGTCAACAAAAAGCTCTTAACAATGAGTGCAAAAGCCAAGGAGTCCATGTATAGAATAGCATCACATTCTAATTTTGTTTTGAGGAACCAGCAGCAGAGTGCTGAGGGACAAAGAATCAGGTTTTTCCAAAGCAAATTCTCTAATATTGATCAGGGCTTTTAATAAAAAAAAAAACTTAATACAAAAATTGATAGCATATCATAATTCAACTGAACATTTGTAGTAAAGAGGTTTTGGTGATATTTCAGCCATGCAGATTTTGTGCATTCCATGTATCAAAAAGCAACTGGTCTTTGATGAACTTGATTCAATATTGTTCATGCTTAATGCGTATATATGAAAACCTTGATGCCAACCTGTTTTTATATGTATGTGTGTAATTGATAAAGCTACTGTCTATGATTCAATATCAGTGCATCGAAAAATCTCTGTCTTTACAGTGTTGTAATGGACCTATTGTCTCATTTGTTGACTCAACCTGAAGAGGATAGACGGATGTTATCCATTTGTTACCTGAAGCAAGCTTGATAATTAAGGAAGTCAAACACTTGACCATTACCGACGCATACCATGGGACCCATTTTCGGTAAAGTTATTTGACAATCAATCTCTCTGACAGAACTAAGCTATGAGAAAAGTACACAGACCTCATCAATGCTGGCATCCATCAATGCATCATATGCATAGTACTTTTATTGATAAAGTGATAGAGTGAATCCAGGAAACTGGGTTAAACATTCTATAATAAAGAGCGCTCGGATTTCTTTTTTGAATTATATCAACGGCAAAAATATATAATCTATGGTCGGTTTTGTGAAGAAAAAAAAAAATCATTTTTGAAGGCATATGGTACAAGTAGCCTTAGATACAAACATCATACACTTAAAATACCTTTTTGCTAAAAATAAGAATTGGCTAAAATAAATTTCAAAAATTGCAGACATTCTAAGATTATCTCTTTACATTCATTCAATTAAAAACTGACTACTCTTTATCAGATCATAACATTTGAATATCTTTACTTTATTGCAGTGTACTCATACAGACAAGGTGATAACACCTGCATCGTTTGATAATGCCTATTTGTATTGGCCCTTGTGCCTTTACACGATGGAATATTGGGGAAAAGATGAGCGAGGTTCAAAACCTTGTAAAATATATGTTAATACATGTATAATTTTCAATCAATACAATATTTTAAAGAGTTTAACACTCCTTGTACATGTATATAAGGAGAGCACAGATTTGACTGCTCCATTTCTTGAAAAAAAAAATTTCAATTGCAAGGTAAAAAACAGAACAAATCCAGTTTTGAACACGTAACTAAATGTAGAAAAAGAATATAAAAAATATAATATTTATGTCTTATTTAGTACATTTAATAAAGTACTAAACAAAAAGGAGCCGTTTCATTATTCTGCCTTATACCCAGTGGCGTTATCATTTCAAGTTACCATGGTATTTGACTTGTTGTTGATTCAGTCTGTCATTTCACATCCAGTATTTGCTATTTAAAGATGCCGTAAACAGTATCATACATCAAAAATTGATGATGATTTTAAACAAGAGGCCCAGGGGCCACATCGCTCACCTGAGCAACAATAGCCTTATATCTGATCAAATTAGCATTACAGTATCAAAATCAAAATATCTTGACAACTAAGTACAGTAGATCTTGCTCAAAAATTTTAAAACATCTGCCGATTTTTATCCACATATTTTTATGGTAAATACATAGTCCCTTTTGTTGTTGTACCTGTAAGAAGATTTTTCTCTATTCCTATATAAACCCCCCCCCCACTTTGTGGCCCCACTTTTCTCTAGGGAATCATGGTTTGATCAAACTTTAATCTGCACAACCCGTGCTTCCACACAAGTTACTACTTTTTGGACTGAAAACTTTCCCAGAATATTTTTAAAGATTTTCTCTATATATTCCTATGTAAAAATTCATCCCCCAATTGTGGCCCCGTCCTACCCCCCGGGACCATGATTTGAACAAACTTGAATCTACACTATCTGAGGATGCCTCCACAAAAGTTTGAGCTTTTCTGGCCTAATAGTTTTTAAGGAGAAGATTTTTAAAGATTTTCTCTATATATTCCTATGTAAAAATTCATCCCCCCATGGTGGTCCCATCCTAACCCCTGGGGACCATTATTTAAACAAACTTGAATCTACACATCTGAGGATGCTTCCGTTTAAATTGGAGCATTTCTGGCCTAATAGTTTTTGAGAAGAAGATTTTTAAAGATTTTTTTCTATATATATTATGTAAAAATTCCCCCCCCCCATTGTGGCCCCACCCTACCCCCGGGTACCATGATTTAAACAAACTTGAATCTACACTATCTGAGGATGCTTCCACTCAAATTTGAGCTTTTCTGGCCTAATAGTTATTGAGAAGAAGATTTTTAAAGATTTTCTCTATATATTCCTTTGTAAAAATTCATCCCCCCATGGTGGCCCCACCCTACCCCCGGAGACCATGATTTAAACAAACTTGAATCTACACATCTGAGGATGCTGCCACTCAAGTTTGAGCTTTTCTGGCCTAATAGTTTTTGAGAAGAAGATTTTTAAAGATTTTCTCTATATATTCCTTTGTAAAAATTTATCCCCCCATTGTGGCCCCACCCTACCCCCGGGGACCATGATTTGAACAAACTTGAATCTACACTACCTGAGGATGCTTCCATACAAGTTACAGAATTTCTGGCCTAATAGTTTTTGGGAAGATTTTTGAAAAATACCTACAAATTTTAAATAATTCTAAATTATCTCCCCTTTAAAGAGGGTGTGGCCCTTCATTTTAACAAACTTGAATCCCCTTTACCCAGTGATGCTATGTGCCAAGTTTGGTTGAAATCTGCCCAGTGGTTCTGGAGAAGAAGATGAAAATGTGAAAAGTTTACAACGACAACAAGGCCAACGCCGACGCCAACGCCAACAACGACAGACAACGGACAAATTTTGATCAGAAAAGCTCACTTGAGCTTTCAGCTCAGGTGAGCTAAAAATATCACACAAAAAAAACTGCAATTCTCCTGTTTGCATGTTTTAAACAGGCAATACACAATTGCACACTGGGTACAGTTTAAAACCCATTTTTACTCTGTTGAAAAGGATTAGAATCAACTTATTATTTTGTGTCCATCTATCAATCTGTATTATTATTTATTAATGAACCTGAATTTACCTGGTTCTTGTGTCCTGATTCCAGTGCTTTAATCAGGGATTTCCCCAGGGAGTATATGAAACACTGCAAGGAAAAAGGAAGCAAGAAATTCAATTTATGATCATAACTACACATCAACAGTTGAACTTCGGTATCTTGCACACCGATATCTTGAATACAATGGATATGTCGAAGTGACCTGTAAGTCCCAACCACTTATAATTTAAGTATTCTACCCTTGATACCTCAAATACTCAGATATCTCAAAGTTTTTAACCAATCCAATCTAGTTCGAGATTACAAGGTTTGACTGTATTACCTTTTGTGAAATCTTTCAAATGTGTTGGGGACATTTTTTATGGATTGCTACTTTGTTAAAGGTTCATGGGGCATGATGGGCCCCATGACATGGGGATGTAAATTTGTACTTTCCTTTTATTGAAATAAATATGTGTATACAATGTATAAATCAAATTTTTATATTTCATTTGGGGTGAGGGGTATCAAAGAAATCCACAAAAATTATGCCAAAACGGAATATGAGAATGATTTCACAGTACATGTACCAGAAAATAGAACTAATAAGCAAACTACATAGCAAGCAAACTGCATAGCAAGCATCTTTTACAGTATATCTCAGGTATTATCAGCTTGCAGGGAATAAATCATGCATAGATCTAGGGACTAATACTCTACATTTTTTGGGGCTGAGGTATGAAAGCTCTTGCATAATTCCTTCACCAGAGGATAACACATTATGGCATTCATCATGATCATAAAAAATGACTTTTAAGAAGGCTGCTTCTTCACTTCAAGAATAATATTGATAAAAGTCACACTAAATGTACATTGTAATCTGTATCACATTTGTTTCATAGAAGAGGAAACTTGCATGTTTTTCTGTTTTGAAATGATGTGATAAAACTCTGATATGTATCTTAAACAAAGAAACTCAAATCAGTGTAGCTGATTTTCATGATGTTTTAAGAGCAAGTGAATTATCTAAAAGTTTGGCAAGGAATCAGGGGAGAATTTCAATTAAACTATAAATAGAGATGACAGAGAGGTTTTGTCTAAGACTTTGGTATTTCATTATCTCTGAGATTCATTATTTGCTTTCCCACATCTTTTTTTTCCATAGACACACATTGTAGATAAGTGAGCTAATTCTGAGCCATTACAACCTTACAATTTTTCTAAAACCCCAAATTCATAGTTCAAAAACTTTCTACTAGCTTATACGCAGTAAGAAAACTGTAATATATATGACTATAAAGGTTTAGTGATTTTAATGATTAGAAAATGAATTCATAATTAACATTGAAAATATTCTCATTTTTATTGAAAATACCAGTACGTGTAGAGAGAAATGTGGAGAAATAAAAAACAACCCATGAAGAATCGATTCCAAGACAAAAAAATAAGTTAATGGACATTTGCCCAGAGGCATCTGTGGATTGCTTTGTACATGCATGTAGAGTAAAACTATCGTGCACATGTTGTGGTGAGGGCTGACTCACAGAGACAGGTGCAGATATGATCGAAACATCCCTGTTATACACCTTTGTAATGCCTCTGTCTGACAGTACACAAGCAACTCATGGTTTATGTGAAAACTCTCGGAGTGAGCCGCACAGGATGAAAATTCAGGTCACATAATCGCCCCAGTTTTATTATGAAATTACCTAGACCAATTTTCCCTGTAGCATATCTATACTATATATCATAGTTGGTTTTTTACATTTTCTAACACAAAAAAATTCGCTCATCAAGTAAATTAATCCATTAGGAATATCATCAAAATTAGCTGAAACTGTAGATCATGTAGATGAAATCATGTCTCTGCCCAGATAATTAGGATCCCAATTAGTAGAACAAGCAGACATATTTTACTGTTCTTTTCATTAGTAATATTTCTATTTAGAAACACAACATAACCGATCCATCTCAATTCTGACCACTTTACAGGGAACCTATAATTAGATTTCTACAAACAAACAAGGCATTAAGCAGTACACCTGAGAGAGAGTATCTTCCTATTAACCGAAAAGAGGGCACCTTGTGCTAGTCAATGTAAACCATCAGAACCACAGGCTCAGGTCTGGCTCATCTCCAGACACAGTAGATTAACCCTGATAGAATAATCACAAAGCTTTAATTGTCTGTCTGACCAATCATTAGTCAGTTGTGATTGTCTCTAATTGATAGCAGAAGGACTATTCTTGTACATGGTTTTGTACATTCTACATTTGCTCTCTGCCATTGTTAGGGACCATCAGTGTCTTCAGTGGTTTGTGTGTTTGGAATGGAATCTTGTACATGACTACGACTATGATTATCTCTTGAGATTAACATCACTGGAATGCCATATTATCATAGATGAAGGTTGCCTAGATTAGTTACATGTTATCTATGCAATATTTAACCAAGAAGCTTTTTTGATATAACAAGATTTTAGTAATTCAGCTTCTTCAACATGATCTAAATTGAAATCTCAACACATTTCACAACATGAAACAAAATGATTTTTAATTCATGACAAACTCCGCAACAAAAAAAGTTGTTGATATAAGGATTTTGTATACTGATATCGGCATACTCTAAAACCTGGCCTGGCCTGGCTTATTGGCCTGGCCTGGCCTCACTTTTGGCCTCAAAATTGGCCTGGCCCTAAATTTTGGCCTGGCCTCAAAAATTGGCCTGGCCCCAAATTCGGCCTCTACAAAAATTTTTGGCGTCAAATTTTTAAATTTCTCTTTTTCTCATTTTCTTAGTTTTAGATTGAATTTTTATTGATTTCTTATAGAAATTGAAATTTCCATGCTTTTTTAAGGTTTAAGGAATAATCATATGATTTTTTTCAGATATATGACAAGTGACCGACTGTTCAAGTTTAATTAATTTAATCCATGTCTAAACACACAAAAAATACCGATGACATGCATGTACAGCTCTGCTCTTACTATTGTCAAGGTATAGATTATGCAAAAACCAAAGCAAAAAACTAAGAGCTGCCATCCCCCATTCCCCATTTAAAAGTTAAACATCATTTTAAGAGACTGACCTGATTGATATCCAAAACATTTGTAAACTGGTACCGGTACATAGCACTGTGTAATGCACTTTAGAATTTGCAGTTTGTTCATATTACCTGTCAACACCAATCAAGCCCAAATTTCCCTCTCCAGCAGAAATTCGATATCAATCTTTTCTGTCGCTAATCTGCTACATTGGGGTCAGATTCATTGCCTATCCTGTCATTAAACATTTCACATGGTCTAATTTAATTAATGACATTTGTGAACGACTGCAACCTGCATCCTCCGATAACTTGACTCAGTGATGGTCATTAATCATCACCACCTGATTAGAGTAGAGTTTCATGCATGTGTTGTTTGTATATATTTAGGAAACATTTTTTCTCCTATAGGGAATTGTTATTGTCAGAATTTGAACACAGCAAAACATTTTGTGACCTTTGATGTTGGTAAGAATAAACAAATATTGGCCTCTTCCATTATTTCTTTCTCAAACAAGTTGTTGATAAAAGAAGAGTTACATAAATATTGTCCGATCCTGAGAGCAGTTTGATTTAAATACATTGCAAAAACAATATGCCATGTTTATACAATGGCAGGGCAAAATCACATTCTTAAGTTCTTCAGAATTTTAAACAGATTGAATAAAAATCTATTAGAATGAATTACTTGACAAACCTTTAGTCATAAGTATACATTGTTAGTACTATATTTTCAATTGTAACTATTATTTTTAATAGACTATCACTTTAAGATACTAAAGCCACCAAGTGAGATGTTTAATGTGCATTGAAAATAAATCAATAAAAAATCAATAAAATCATCAAATATGTAAAAAAAAATATAAAAATAAATTTGAGGCCAAAAATTTTTGTTGAGGCCAAATTTGAGGCCAGGCCAAAATTTAGGGCCAGGCCAATTTTGAGGCCAAAATTGAGGCCAGGCCAGGCCAATGGGGCCAGGCCAGGTTTTAGAGTATGCCACTGATATCAGATCAGTTGCAGCTGTTGCTTAAAACACAACACACCTTCAACCTTTTATAATCAGTAGTTGGGTGCTTTTTCGAGCACTGCACATGTGGACAATAAAGTTTGACAGGATAGACAATACACAGCACATTTTATGAAAGCACAAGCTTTTTCTTTATGAGTCACTAAACGTTATAGCTGGGAGTGGATGGAAAAATCTGTAGTTTATCTTCCAGTCAGAAAAATCATGCATGTATTATATTTTGGTATTTTGTGAAACACATGAACACATGATAATCACATACTTAAAGCACATACCAACTCTATCTCTAGTAGCGGTAAACAATTTCATCATCACGAGGGAATAACATTTTATCAAATAACTAATGACTTCTGTCCGTTTTATGATAGGCTCACCTTCTCAGCAGCTTGGAGAGTTTTAATAGGAGCATGTTGTAAGTCTGGTGGTAGATATCTGGAATCCTTGGTCTGGGAAGGGGATTCAGAGATCTCTACCCCACCATCAGAATGAAAGCAAAGGGACTCTGGGGTTACCACGAAAATATCCCTTGCCACTGCTTTGTTTTCTTCTACAAGACATATTGTTCATTTTTTTTTTCAGAATCTGGCATTTTGGCTAGTACAGTATATATAATCTTTATCATTTTTTTTTTTTTAATACATGTACAAAGTTGCATAAATCTTTTTGTCTACCTTTTGTAATCTTATTGAAATAGACGGCGCTTTGGTTCAGTATTGCCCACACGTAGGACTCTGCTAGGGGCGTGCCACTGACTGCCAGGGCCTCACTTAGAGACACCACAATACCTGGCATTGTGTCAGTTTGATCAAGATCTCATCTGTATGTGAAATAAAAACCAAAAAAAATTATAAATGGATTTTTGCAGTATTGACCAATTTTGGCCATAAATAATATCAATATTCTATAGTTTTTCTAAGCAATCAGAGTAGGTTTTTTCCTATTATTTATCTGTAAAAACATTCTGTTGTTTTCTTTTTATTATGTAACCATAAAGACATAAAAACTATAGGCCCAAATGTACAACTTATGAAACAAGAAAGAAGGGTAGATAACATTGATTCAAATGTTGATTATATGGAGATCAGTGCTGAACTACTAAAACAATTCTGTTCCAGAAGTTTGGAACAGACTTCCGTATTAATCATAAGGTGCAGCTACGGAGCAATAAAAGATGTTTCAGCATAATACATCTATGAAGAGGTTTATTCTAATTTTTATACAGTCAAACTCGGTTACAAGTAGACCTAAACTTGATCACCTATAATTTCAAGCATTACAGTGACATCAAATGAAACTTGATTACAATAATTGTCTAAAATGATTATATTTCAGATGGAGGCTTGTACGCAAACGTTTTAGGACAGCATGTGATAGATATGAAATTAATACATAGAGGTCATTCGGATTAAATTCAGGTAATAGCATGCATCTTTTTACAGTTTGGCCACACCTAAATTGATGACCACTAAAGCGCTGTTAAAAAGATGGATACATTTGATTACAGTTACAAACATACTGTTAATCAAAATTCAAGTTAATATAACTAAAACAAATGATTCTACTACACAAGTTCTTTTGGGAGATGCAGAAACTACTATAGGCCTAATCCAATAAATCATAAATTTTCCATACAAGGCGCGAATAGGTAACGGATTTTGATAAAACTCTATGTAAAGGGAAGAATGAGATTTTTTCCTACAAAACTTACCTCTAAAATATTATCCAAAAACAACCATAATTTCACGAAAGTTCAGAAGCTCTTTCCACACGAAATTTTGGGCAGCCGCCACAACCCGCTGTCAAAATGTCTTTTATGTTTATATTTGTGTCGACGAATTTCATTGGTTGAAAGGAATACGAAAGAGAGACAACTCTTTAGCTCACCTGGCCCCGCCGTCACCAAATTGTTCAAGTCACTCAAATCATATCTATTAGCAAATTAAAATGATGAGTAAATATATGACGCTCTAAAACGATTTATAAAGTAATTTCAGTTCTGTCATATGAAAATCGGTATTCTAAAACGCGCGCAATATAACATTACAACATTCCATTCAATATTGGGGCCCATTCCAAGAGACATAGCTTCTTTCTCTGACTGGTAAGCGGTCTTCGTAAATGGCGATTCTGTGAAAATCAGAAAGATAAAAAGAGGAATGGAAATATATGTATATACATTTTGGACATAATAGAATATAAAGAATTAAAAGCGTTTTTGTAAAAGTAATATCAATCAAAAAATATCGTGTCGTTTCGCTTTATTAAACTTGATTATGTTTTGTTTGTGTCTTTTAATTATCGCCATTTAGATACTATTTTCCATTGAATTGAATGCCACGTTCCCAGATAGCATGACTACGTTGGGCCAACATACAAGTAGCGGTAGCGTCGGAAGCAAATTGAAAAGGGGGGATAGACTTATCAGCATTGGTAAAATTGACTGGCTTGACTGTATAAAAACAACACTAAATCATTGTGGACTCTCTAATATTTGGCTTGAACAAAATATACAAAATACCAAGTGGTTAAAAGTAAAAGTAAAAAATGTTTAAATTGATCAATTTAACCAAAATTGGCAATCAGTACTTAAATCATCTGCTAAAGCTTTAATATCGACTATAAAAGAAAGAACTAAAATTTTAAAATTATTTAGATACGTTTAACAAAAAAAGATGCAATCATATTTTGTAGATTTCGAACTTGTAATCACCACCTACCCATTGAAATTGGACGTTGGTGTAATACACTTAGAAATGAAAGAATAAGTGAAAAATGCACAAAAATGCACTATTAGTTTTAAACATATAATGTCTAACAGTAAACACTGTTTTTTAAGAAAATTATGTTAATTTATTAGGAAAATAAACAAAATATGCTCCCCCAGTAGTTTCTATACTTCACATTTATTAAAACATGAGGCTATCTTTCTTTATACTTGTATTTTCACATATACGCCGCTGGTATTTAATTAGAAAATCTCAAATGTTTATGTATTTTATAGTCTCTTTATACCATTGTAAAGTGGTCTTGAGCTTGAAATAAATGAATCCGAATCTGAAATCTCGACAGGCCAAAAAAAAAAAAAAGGATTATGGTAATAGTAATGTCTAACTTTGCAAAATAGTGGGGGGGGGGCTCACCCCCCGGTTCCTTTACCAACAACGCTGGTTAAGTAGGGCCAATGTTGGCCTACTTTGTTGGCCCAACGGTGTTGGTTTTTTTTTGGGGGGGTGGGGGGTGGTTGTTTGTTTTTTTTTGTTTGCTCATTGCATTGCCGCCACGTAAGCCAAACGTGTAGGGCCTATATTCTATATTGGCCCATCGTGTTGGCACTACATTGGCCTAGGCCTAACGTGCGGAACCTAAGCAGTCCACAATGGCAAACAATGTAGGGTCTATGTTAGCCAAACACAATGAGCTTACGTTGTGTCACTGTACTTGTACATGTCGTTACCTGTACATTTGTACAATGTGGTAGGCGGCCTACGTTGGTCCAGTGTGTTGAGCCTACGTATGCTAAATGAACCCGATAAATTACGCTCTAATGTTGGTTAAATCTTGGTTAAAACTACGATAACCCAAGCTGGTTAAACAAGGTCTACAATCATAGTTCTACTTTTATATACACTGTACATTGAAAAGTTAAACCCATGAAAAAATCTAAATCTGGTACTAGACAGAAAAGTAATACAAATTTAGTTAAAAAAAAACATATATTTTTACATGTATATTTCTTCTTTCAATGGTACATTTTAGACGATGTGTCCCCACTATCTATCCAATTGGCAACTGAAAAAAAAAATCAAAGATATCTGATAAAATTACTTATGTACAACATTATAACACGGAAAGCATTCATCTCTATTACTTTGGTATCCATAGTGATAATGATCACATAATCCATAAGAAAGCATCTTGATAGGTGTCATCATACACGAGCTTACTCCTGTCCTGTTCCGTTTGATTTTGGGTGGCCGTAAGATTTTTTTACTTCTCCGCCCTCCTCTTTTGACTCCCATAACATTGAATGCCACTTTATAAATCATATCAAAAGCTGAATTAATCATTTAGCATTGACCTCGATGGGCATCTTCTCCGCTCGGTTCTCTAAATCACATTAATATGTATGATAAATCAATCACGATATTTTACAGGTTATATTTCTGCTGATAGTCGACAGAATGATGTGTAAAAATTTATCAATACAAGACCAAATACAAAAAAATCTACTCAATATATTTTTAGTACGTAACATTTTATGTATTTATTTTAATGTTGGATGGGTGGGGTATACTATAAAGTATGATTCATGATAGCACATCCATTAGCTATAACCAGATACCAAAATCTCTCACTCATTATTTAGACTAATTCCCTGGATTATTAACCATACTCTCAGTTTGCCTGTTAGTTGCCCAGTGGTAGACCGTAGAACAGAATGGTGTGCGTTTGACTTTACAATCATTAGAGACCAGGCCTGCTAAATGCCTATTATAGTAGAGAGGAAGGTCGTTATTGAATAAATGCGCATTCAATATAAGACAAAACAGTCGTACCCTAAGACAATATGTTACCTGGGTGACTCAGGTCAGTCAGCTAGGTGAATTAAAATTGTATATTTTTAATATTAACGTTTGTTAGGTGAATAATACTATTACATGGATGGTGTTTATAATGATGATGATGATGATGTTGATGATGAAATCAAAAACAACGAGGTCGAGTGCATTTAGAAACTTGTTTTTTCATATCACAGAACTGTAGCGATTTATATATCAAAATTCCATTATTGCAACTGCATTTATCAAAGTACAAAATATCCAATGCACACTGGGTGCTTTTTAAAACATAATATCTCAAATTATTTTAAAAAATCGAGTGTTTTATATAAATATTGATTTGAAACATAGCAGATTATTGATCATTGCAATTCATAGAATAGCGACGTTCTTCACGTGAAGTATGTTAAAGTGCTGAAGGTTTCACGACTTAGATTTTTTCCGGTACACATTTTACATGTAGTATTTATGTGCTCTATTTTTCTGGTCGATAACCCCCATGTCGAAATACTTTGATTTCATTCGCTAAACCTCCAAAACTATTGTTAAAAAGCGAAATCAATGACAAGTGTGTTTGGATTGCCAATGCTGACTGCTTTAATAATTTTTTTCAAGACAAACAACAGTTTTTTAATTAATAATAATGATAAATTGTTATGAAACTAATAAAACAATAAAGTTTTCCAATTTGTATGAAAGTGTTTAATAAGATACAACTTTCGTCATTATAAGTACCATGAGTCGAAAATATTATATTCTATAACATTCTAAATAGAATACAAAGGGTGTTTTTAATCTCTTACAGTCACCACGGCCAAGACTTGGACAAAACGTAAATAGAGAAAAAAATTACAACCAAAGAAATTCGTGGAATTTAGAATTAGTATTAAAAAAATCAACAACAACCCCCCCCCCCCAAAGATTGGACCAGGTATGTTTTATCCTAAATCAATAAACATATTCAATGATATACATAGGGACTCCAACTACATGTAGTTTGTTAAACTTTAGGCATCCCGAGTAACTTCACAGAATTAAAAAAAAACACGAGGTGAATTTCTCGCTGTTTTTGATCCCTTAAAGACACCATTGCCAAGACTTGAAAAAAAAATAGAGAAAAAAAATGAAAGAAATTCATGGAATTTAGAATTAGTATTCAAACAAATAAAAAATTAAAAAATTATACCAGATGTTTTATTATAAATCAATAAACATATTCAATTATATACATAGAGACTCCTAGTTGTTTGTTAAACTTTAAGCATCCCGAGCGACTTCTCGAAATCGATACACAGCACAACTAGTACAAAAGTCGCAGGTTTAAAATATTCATGACGCTTCATCCGTTGGCTTGTGACATTTTCAATCGAAGAGCGCTGGTGGATATACCCTCAACTTCTTTTAGAGCCAAGCGCCTTTCTTGTAGCATGGGACATGGGATTTAGTGGTTTTCATTTATGTTTTTGAGTGTTCTAAAAGATAATTGAACATATTTTGGATACCGTCGATATTTTGCGAAATGCAGGAAATTATACCTGTATGGATATGTCTAGCATTGGGTATGTTGTTTTTTTTTTAAATACATTATTGTATTTTTTGTTCAATAACAAATTATTATTGATGACTTTGTATAATACAGGGTGTTCCAGAATATATGATACCATTTGAAGTTCATATAGACTAAATAATGCTCAATTTGCCAAAAACTTATGAATGTTTGTGAAATTTGTTTTATGAAAATGTCTTTTGATTTTTTGATAAAAAAAATTAAATCAAAGGTTATTTTAACAGTAAATGGTATCAGATATTCTGAGACACCCTGTATATTTTAAGCAAAAGTAAATACTTGTATTTACAGAATCCATCTAAACTGATTTAAAAATATGCATAAAACTTTTTTTGTTTCTCATCATCATTAAATTATCTTCATTGTTGTTTTCTTATACATCTTTATTAAAACAAGTGATAAACCATGATATGCTTTAAGGAACATCAGAAGAAAAACATGAATTGAAATATTTAAGCTGGAATCTGAAAAAAAAAATAAAAATTACTTGCGGCTGTTTTCCATCATATAGCACATTTTCATAATCTTTACTATCATCAGTTTCTTTATTAATTTTTGTCATCATTTTAATTTGCCCACAACCTTTCAGTACGGAATCAATATTGTACTAGCCAATATTGCCCGTGTCAAATTGACAATTTACGTGAAAATCCTGAAAGCTAACGAGGAAAACTTTTGTGATCTGGGAATTATCTACGATCTAAAAACCATTTCATTTAGAAATCGATTCCTTGCTTGCACCTAACGTCGCGAAGCTTGCTTTTTCTGTTAATTACACAAAATAAGTGTTCAATTTACTGCAATTTTCTCAATTTAACCGCAATATTTCTGTTGAAAATACCCTCAAGAAACAGGAAATTTGAACGGATCATTTGATAATGGCTATTATTCGAAGATATAACGATCTCAAGTTCCTATATAATAAATTATATTGCCCTGTAGATAAATGCAAACTCTTGGTAAGTTTTCAAACACCTTTTTAGGCCTTATAACTTCTGTCAATTCTTGCATATTTATCAATTATTCATATTTCATTCATTTCAATCGATAAATAGTTTATGCAGAAAATGAGATTTATTCAAAATAAAAAAAGTTGTATTCCCTCTAGAATACTTAAAATCAAAGAATATCACAACGTTCATCTTCAAGTACTTGATATACTTATAATGCTCTGTGGGTTTTTTTACATTATTAATGTCCATGCAAAGGTTAGTAAAACCGAAGAGAATCCCTTTCCCCATGATCAGATCGTTTATCGGCATCGATTACAACTTATTCTGGTTTTGAAATAAGTATTTTAATTATTATATTTCAATATAGAATATCAAATACCTCTTCTCTCTCTTCCCTCTAAATGAAGATATTAAAAATCATTGCCTTTACACCGGGAAATTTGCTCTTAAGAAAATTGGATTGCTATATACCCGGGGCGTTTGTAATCTTTTTCTACTTAATACTGAAGATTACCAGACTAAAACATTTTACAGTATTGGAAAAAAATATTTCTGATGATGACAGCAAAGCCTTCCCCCCTCCCACCCAAAAATCGAAAAGTAAACAAAAGAGTTTAATTTCAAAGAAGTGATATGTTCTAAATGATATGATATATATTTTAAATAAAAATGTAAACTTAAAAAAGGATTAACTTGAGGCTAAATTGTTTTGCAGTATATAATAATTTTACAAGCGTTTTTTTTTGTTTTGGTCAGAATCATCTTATACCAATACGTTTATGTCTTTTGTACTTCGTGCTATGGCACAACGAACGAAATTTCTTCTTCTTGCAACCATCAGCGTTTATCTTCTTTTTTACTATTTTTTGGAGGGGGTTGATGGGGGGGGATGGGGGCTTAACAATCTTTTTTTTCGACAATAGATAATTTCAGACTTACGACACTCGCACACTTTCCGTTCAGACATACATTTATCATCTTCGCTAGCCAAGGGTTTTCGGTCCACTTTGCTCCCAATGAGGAGCAAAGTGGACCGAAAACCCTTGGCTAGCGAAGATGTACATGCATATACTTGATTAAATTTTCAATATTATTACTTTATTATTATTCAATATTTGTTTATGCCAAATTGAAATATGACAAACGATTTAAAGAGAAAAAAAACCCACAATGACGTCGAAAAGAACAACATGAAATTACCAAGTAACGAAGTCATGCCATTACTGACTAAGAATTCTCGACAAAGCAATTCAGTTCTTTGAAATTATAGCTAATCTTTAAGGCAAAAATGTGTCATGATCTTTTTTTGCAACAAAACGTGATTGCTTTGAACAATCTCTCGAAATTCATATAAATGATACAAGAGGTACAAGTTATATTCAATTAATGTAGCTATATATATACAAACAGTCTGGAAGAACGAAGCTAGTTGAGGGAAGCATACAATCTTATAAGTTAGTTATAAATATAAAAGGTTTTTTTTTCTAAAAAAAAAATAAAGAATAAAGCGTTGGTGTTTGACAGTAAGGTACACTACACGTATTTGTGTGTGGTTGAATAGAATATTTTTAGGAATAAGGAATCATTCTTTAAGTATTATGAGGTTATAATTTTGGTCGGGGCTTGGTCAAATTCAGTTAAGCCCGAAGGGCTTTATGATAATTTGACCACGCTCCAACCGAAATTATCATCTCATACTATTCAAAGAATGATTCCTTCTTACTTATATTTATATAGTTTTCAGCAACTGTACGATTAAATACAATGTATTAGAATATTGACATATTTATTTGATTTCCATTTCTTTTGATTATGGAAAGTCCGCTTGCACCCCAACAATACGTCATTTGAATTTATTGGAATGTAAATACAAAATTGATCCGTTGTACGTGTTTTATCACAGACAAATACACTGAAAAATGTAAATATTCTTGCTTAAAATCTTTCCTAGTTTAGTGCATCAAATTCTAACAAGGAGAGTAACAAGTTGTTTCATCCCCTAATTTGATTATTAATGCATTTATAGAATTGCAAACTCTTTCATTTCGTTGTTAACTATTCTATACACCAACCCCCATCGAGAGATGGCATGCAGTTGTTTAAACTGAATTTCACACACACAAATCCAAATTTCCAAATTTCTAGGTAAAAAAAAAGAATATTCTTCACATACAAAATTTGAACAAAATTATCAGAAGTTATTGTAATACTTAAAATAAATAAATCATAAAGGTACACAATAGGTTTATATTTATCTAAAAAGGAATGAAATTCACCATTTTGTTATCGTTTTTTTTTCCCAATATATCAGCAATTTTTTGACATGCTTCATGAGGCATTTCTCTTCTTCTACTTTTTTTTTTAATCTAAATTGATAGTTCTTACATTAATCATACATCAATGTTAACTCGTTATACTTTCGTTTGAAATTAATTAATTAGATTTCAGCTTCTTATTCTGAGTACGTAATCTATAGTCTTTTAATCTATTTTTAATGAGAAATATTTACATTTTCCAGTGTCTTGCCTGTGATAACACTACGTATCGATTTTGTACTATATAACCCATAACTTCAAATGACGCCAAATAGAGGCGCCAGCGGGGTTTGCTTATTTATATTTAGATATTTAATCGTACGGTGGCTTTAATTATGTAAATATAAGTAATAAGGAGTCATTCTTTGAATATTATGAGGTGATAATTTCGGTCGGGGCGTGATCAAATCTATCATAAAGCCCTATCATAAAGCCCTTCGGGCTTTATTGGATTTGATCACGCCCCGACCGAAATTATCACCTCATAATACTCAAAGAATGATTCCTTATTCTTTAAATACATGTTAAAATCGGAAACTTAAGGCGTACGGAATTATTAATGGGTATCTGCATTGCAGAACTCAAAGCTATGATTTGATTTGAACATATTTTATTGGATATATATTACAATGGGATTAGGCACAAGTTATAAAAACTTAATTCGCCCTCTCCCTACATGTTTAGCAACAAATACAATATTACAGCAAATACGTATTTGTAATTGTACCTATATAATAACAAATTTCCAGTACTTAGATATTTGACAGTAAAAAATTAATCTTATTTAATTTCAGTGTTACATGTATGCAAGGCTAAACAAGATAAATAAATAAAAAATAAATAAGCAAAATGTTATCAACAAAAATACTCAAAGCTATCTATTATAACATACTTTGTTCTATACATTACCTTTTATACATATTTTCACAAAGGTCTAGGTAATTATCATGCATATCTTATTGATTGAAGGCTATAACTGTACCACTAATCATTTGTATAATAAATGAAGCTTATAAGATTTATGTACATGTTTCTAAAAATTAATATTTAACATATCTTTAAAAAAAAAAAGGAAGTTAAAAATGATGAAAGTACTTGATTTCGCCGATCTTCATCGGTATCAATTTTCGTGGAATAGTTAAAACTCTCAGTTTCAAGGATACGTAAATTCGTGGACAAGGCCCTATCTGTACAATGTTATCAGAGAACTTTTGATTAGGCCAAATAAAAAAATATGTGTGGTTCCGGTAACGTCTAAAAAAAAATTAGGGTAGGTAGGTAGGGATTTTTCTTTTTTTTTTTTTTTTTTTTTTTTTTTTTTTTTAGAAATGTATAAAATGATTCTCTTAGTACTGTATGTACGTAGCACTGCATTGCAGATGGCATTTGTATTTAGTGAGATAAATATACTAATATATAAATAGTGCCTGTTTGGGAGGGTACCAGTTGAAATTGACACCCCGAGAAAACCATTGTCAACCGACGCGAAGCGGAGGTTGACAATGGTTGTCTATTTTATTATACTGAATGTCTTAATTTTATAGCAAATTTTACTGCTGTTATGTAGAAAATACGCAAGTTGTACGACGAACCGTACGCGCATAATTTACGCGCATGTAACAATTCGTTCTATCGGCCCGTTGCCAAGTGTGTTGCTAACGCTGAGGGTATGAGAACGGATTGTCAACTGCTTCTAAACCAATCAGATTTCAGTATTTAACATGAAAGTATAATAAATTAAGATTGGTGGGGAGCATCTAGCTTTTATTACCATGACACAAATATAAATTATAAATCAAAAATCAATAAAAAATAATTTCTGTTTAATTCAACATGAACAAAAAAGTATTAAATGTTCGGTATCAATTATAGGGCTGGGACGATTCAGAGGTCATTCGATTTGGTTCGAATTTGATTCAGAATGCTATGATTTGTTATTTTTTTCTATTCGTTTCAATTAAACAAGTGTCAATCTCAATATTTCTCATTTTAAAATTTGAAAAATTATTTTTACCTTGCAGATTCCATAAAAATTCAATTTAGGGACCAACTTAGAGCAAAATTTTTGGGAGATTCTCTTCTATCTAACAGAAAAATAGGGAGAAGCTTGAGAAATTAGAGAGACTTCCATTTCTTGACAATAGCATAATGCTAATAATGATATACAAAGTTTAAGTCTTTTTAACAATTTAGATTGGATTAGAAACAAGTCAATAAAAACTAAAACAACAATCTAAATTTTTTTTTTTAAATTATCCAATTTGTTGAATTTAAATTTTTTGATGTATTCATACATTTTACATATGAAATGTTTAGCAATTGTGTTAGCTTATAATTAATGACAAATAAAATCAGTCTTTGTATTTTGGTGTATTTTGGAGGTATTAGTCCAACCCTTTGACCCAATTACAACCGTTATGCAGAGGACCTTGAAAATAACTGTTAACATATTGTTTTATGATTATTTCAGCATTAATTTGGCAGTGTTATAAACTAATTACAAGCTACAAACTAATTATAATAAAAACACTATAAGAAATAAACATCAGTTGTAATTTTCAATGTACAGTATGTGGTTGCATCACCCGTATTTATAACCCCTATAGATAAGACAGTAGCAAGTTGTTTATCAAGACAGGGGTTAACTGAGGCTGTGAAAATGCCTTTCAAAATGGATAATTATCATTTTATTGCCTATGGGTTTTATTAACTCAGAATACAGGGTGACTTCAACATCTCTTTCGAAGGAAATTCCGGCGAACTTTACCGATCAAAAAGCGAGCATGTCGCCCCCTAGGTTGGTCCTTATTTATTTATTTTGAGGTACAAAAGGTACAAACAGTTCTTGATTTATCTTCTTTTCAATCAACTGATAGGAATTAAAATGTTCCCATACTATTGCTGAAACTAAATCTAATATTGGAGCCGATGACGGAAAGCGGGGAGAAAATTCCGGAAAAATTTGAAAATTGGCGAAAAAAAGTTTAGGGTCGGGGGTAAAAAATAGGGACGGTCGGGTGACCGGAACCACAGGTATTTTTTTATTTGGCCTTACGAGGATCGACTGAACAACGAAATCCACGAAAATTGGGTTCAACGAATATTGATGAAACTACAGTTGTAGAGTTGCGTAAAATAGTACTATTATTCGATTATAATTGAGTTAACTTTGCATCTCATGTTTAGTCCCTAAATAGTATATACCATTTGATAGGCAAATGGTCCTGCATTTGGCAGGCAAGTAGGTAAGTAGGCGTGACAAGTGTAAAGGTGTTAACCATTTTTATATCCGATTTTTCAGCTTTTGTTACAGTCCGGTGTGCCACGCCCACCACAATGACTGTCCAAGCCAATGCTACAGGTTTTAACAATATGGGACAGTTCTGTCCAGAGCTGGACGATGGTGTCAATGTAACATGTCTAGTTGATCATGGAGTCGGAACTGGACAGATGTGGATGGAACCAGATGGAACCAGTCCTTCCTGCGTGAGCTATGCTTACGCTCAAGCCGGGTATCAAACCATCCATCTTTATTGCTCGGTTGATAACATTTTCTTCTACCAAAATAAGACCTTGTACGTAGGAGAGAAAATTGATCAGGTGACAGTCGGCGGTCAAAATGGCAACTCTCTGATTCCTATGATTAACTCTTCGGACATCTATGTTACATATGTTAACGGAAGTGACGTCAGTGTAGAAATTTTCAGCAATACCAGCAACGTGGTTTTGTCCCAAATTAACGTCACAACTACCAATTCTACGCATACCATTACCGCTGCAGACTTAAACTACCAGCTGGGTTTGCATGCTGTAAGTGTAACTCTCCGAAATCCGATCTCTTCTGTTACTCGATGGCTGGTTGTTGCTCTCGACGAAGTAATTTCTGGATTTATATTTACTGGACACATCGATCCGATCATGCACATAGACGATGTCATAGATCTGAACTTTACCCTTGAAAAGGGAAGCGACGTCTCTATTGCCATAGAGATAAATACCTTATTATTTGTACAAAAATGTGAAGGAGCGCTTCGAAGCCATTCTTTCTCACATACACTGAACGAAACGGGCTCATACATAATTGAATTGACACTATCGAACTTTGTTTCAACATTTAACTGGACATTTCCTCTAACGGTACAATATCCTGTTCATAATTTTACCGTTCAGCAGATTAAAAATGTCATGAAAGGAACTACGGACATTTGGACTATTGAGCTACCAGCTGGCTCTAGTACTCCAATGGGGAATTTGATTGGCGTTATAGAAGAAGATGGAGATCAGAAGGAGAATATAAGCTTAACAACAGCAACTTCACAAACGCATTCAAAAACATACCTTACCGCCGGTTATTTCAACATTACTTTCACGATACAATCCGAAATTAGCCGAATGGTCTTCTCCTGGATACAAGTGGTCGAAAATGAGATCAAGTTGGAACTTCTATACCAAGAAAGTGTTCCAATATCGCAGTCTGAACAGGAATTCGTTCTCCGTATAACCGATCCTAATACTTCGCCGCTGTATAAGCTTAACTGCAGAATAGACATAGACGGTGTCTCCGACCAGTTTCCAATAGCAGAGCCATTTAATGACAGCACCAACCAAACCTTTTCTTACCGATACTATGGGATTGGAAACAAGACTGTTACAGTAAACTGTTCGAACACCTTGCGAGACTGGACCGTCACCAAAATTGTCGAGGTTTGGACCGACTGTTTTGCATCAGCGAATTTCTTCAGCGTTGCATTCAAAAGTTCGACTACCCCAATGAGAGTGTACATTACACAGATTGTTCAGGTATGTTTTTATTGGTTTATAAAAAAATGAATTTGAAAAGGACGTGTAAATTTTTATCCGGTCAAATGCAAAATCAATTTATCAAAATTAGAAAGCATAATGTGAATGTGTGCTTTGTTATTACGAAGTTCATATGCCATTGAGTCATTTTTAACACCACAATCAACCCCATAAATAACTACATGTATGATTTACAAAAGATATTTTATCACAGATAACAGCAAAAGTGGAGGTAACTCAATTGTGTAAAAACAGTTCACGTGAGTACTGGTGGGACTTCTACGATGTTCCGCACGACGACCATTTAAATCCGGAACTGCGCGGCTATTACAACGACTCAGTTAACCAGCCCAACGGCGTCACGATTACCTTTGCCAAAGAGGCCATCGAAGCAGGGTTAAAAAAGCTAGTGCTAAAAGTGAACCTAACAGACCAAGAAGGTGGGATACTAGAAGATTTTATTTACGTCGATTTCAGGACACCGCCCATAGTGGCACAGATTACCGGAGGCTCAGAAGTCTCCCATGAAGTGGCAGCAAATCTGATTATGGATGCTTCTTCATCGAAAGACCCGGTACAGCTGTACTCAGATCAACCTTTTGACTTCACTTGGGAATGTATCAAGGTTCCTGAAGCAAATGTCTCTGCTTTAAACACGTTCATGGGAACGTTTGATACCGTGAACGCAATCTCGCCATCTTCATTGGGAGCCGATTGTTCTCCGACTTCGCCGAATCAGGGTCGAATCGAAATCCCCACGACAGACCTGAGTCTCGGGTTTTACTTCCTCTTCATAGTGACAGTGGAGAAGATTAACCAGACCTCTGCCGGATTAACGATAAGAAGGAACGATACAGCTTTCCAAGCAGTTCACATTGTTCCATATGAGCCACCGAAAGCGGAACTAAAGTAAGTTATTTGGATAAATAGATCTATAGATATTCTATTGTGACAGTCTCTGTATAGTTATAACATAAGCTTGTTTGGGGAACAATAGATGTCGCTTGTGTAAAAAAAAAGGTGATTCCGACGACTTCTACTTCAAAGCGTTGAATATATTTTCATTTGATGATTATCAGATATGTTTCTTTCCTTAACAATTGTGATGCAAATTTATCACACATACATGCATATACATTTTTTATACAAGCTATTATTTGTTAAGCAAATGATAGTTGCGGAATATTCTGTGTGTTGGTTGGCGGTTGCACGTCAACGTTATTTCAATTTTTGTACATGTCGAAAACCAAAATCGTTTGCAGAAGGAAAAGATGCACTGGCCACCATGTTTTTCAATCACCTTCTACATTGCTATAGACGGAAATCACGTGACAACAACTTCTATCCAATAATATATACCATTCCAGTAGGATGCAAATGCGCCTAATGGTCTATAAGTGCCAACCTTGGGCCCAGTCTAAACATTCTGGCGACATTTCAAAACAAATCAAAATTCACGAAAGAAAAAATAAGACGGTAAAAACTAATTCAGTCACCGAATAAAATAATTTCTTAAAAAGCTTTATTTGATATTAATCTTATATATATATATCTCAATATCACATGTCTTTACATATAAATTATTCAAAATAAAAGGAATTTCATGTAGATTAAGGTACCAGTATATTACTGTAGAAAACAGATTAATGCTTCTATAATGATTTAAATTTTGCATTAACACAAGCGAAAATATGCTTTGAGAACAATAAAATAACGATTTCACCCCAATCATTTTATAATTTTTTTGTTCTTGAAGTTGATTGTCAAATTAAAAAGTGGACTATGTCTTAAAGCAGCGCTTCAAAATTCTAATTAGTCTAGCAAACTCGTTACCTACTTGCCTATCCAATTTCAAAACCTATAAATATTAATATTAAATGCGAAACTTTTGTTGTAAAACTTGTCCAATTTGGTTCATTCTATCGATTTAAACAAACTTGTTTACCACAGTTGTCACGAATATTTTATTATGTATTACATTATGGTTTCACAAACAGATTCACGAAATGAAATTGCCCTATAAAGTTGTATTTGTAAGTTTAACTCATTGTTCTAAGTAACAATGAGTTCACTTAAGTAAACTTTTTTAATCATTGTGAAAACTGCCAAACGTCTGATTTCTTTGTTGATCTTGTCGGTGAAAATTACTTAAAGCTGAACACCGCTCGTAAATAGGCACTGTCCGCCATATTTCTCTTTAATCACTGCTGTCCCTACAACCCTTATATAAGGGGCAGACCTCTAAACAGTTAAAAGTACTTCGCTATAAAGGTCTCACCTGTGTCGACGTACATTTTGCCTCGCCGTGTTACTCGGTCGCGATGAAATTATCAAACTTTACGCACCTTTTTCAAGCCAGGAGAATACTAACATCAAATAAATTGGTCAATGCATTATTTACAAACAGAAAATGCACATAAAATTAGAAAAAATGCATAAAATCTAAAGATTACGAAAGGAATACTACATGTCGAACACGAGGTTCAGGTGTGCAATCGGGTGTAACGAAATCGGAGGGTTTATATACCAGGTACCTGTGTGACGGTGCTTATTTACGAGCGGTGTTCAGCTTTAATAATACAATTTTATTTTATCTTTAAAACCACTGGATCAAGACCACCCTTTAATAAGAAACGAAACATAATATGACGTGTTCATATAAGGGAGATAATTTGAAACAAACAACGGTTACCGTTATTGATGAAGCTTCGGTTACCGTTATTGATGAAGCTTCTAAGTCAAGGTCAATTCGTGGCATTCGTGACCTTCTGAGATAATGCCGCAGCTCTAAAAAAGATTTTTTTTAGTGAAAAAGGAAAAAAACCCATCTACTGAATAAACTAATTTGTGAAGTTAGTTTAGAAGCTATGATGCATTTTAAGCTAGCCCACCCTTGGTACAATAACTTCTGGCAATAGGGATAACATTAGGATCACGAATTTTTAAAACAAATGGTGACATAACAGTTTTTCCGAGTAAATCATAAGACTTAAATTTACTAAATTGATTTGAAGTCAACCTACAAATGTAGCATAAATAAGAGTAGGTTTATTTTTTATCATGTACCAAGGATAATAAAAGAAATACAATAGGTTTTTTGAAGAAGAAAAACTCCACTGAAATGTATATATGGAAAATTTTAAAGAATTATTATGAATAAAAAATAAAAACATAAAAGCTTTCGAAATCAATTTAAAGATAAAAGTACCTTATTTATCTCCCTTTTCGGGACCAATAAAATCATTTTAAAAGACATAAAAATTGTATTAATCATTAAGTCTGTTTTAAATAGAGCTGCTTTTACATTATTACTTAGGTTAGTGATGATTCAGAAGTCACTTCATAAGATATTAAAAAAAAAAAAAAAAAAAATAGTCGTGCAAGTTCAAATCCTGGTTAGCTCCACGCGATGCCATTCATTGTTTAATTTTTCTAATACTTACACGTGACACTATTTCACGTAAGTTTACACAGCTTGTAAGAGAATAAAACTGCTAATTGTAAGTAATATTTATTTGACAAAAAATATTGTATTTGACAATTTATTTGCATCTTTATTATTTGATCTTTTCAGATGTTTACGAAACTGCAACAAAAAAATTAATCTGGATTCGATATCGATCTTTAATGTGACATGCTCGAATTGTGACCCAAACACGATCTATCGATGGGATCTCGAGGTGTTCAATACCACCACAAACATGTTTGAAACATTGCTTGGTGGAACAGGTGGTTTTGAGGCATATATTGAAACAAGAAGTAAGTTTTTTTTTGTTTGTTTGTTTTTTTAGATAGAAACGCATGAGAGAGAGAGAGAGAGAGAGAGAGAGAGAGAGAGAGAGAGAGAGAGAGAGGTTTTATGAATACCCCTTTATTAAGCTAAAAAAAATATTATTTTTAAACTTTCAGCCATTGAAACAACTGGAATAGCTTTAAAGGCATCTGTACTACCGCAAGGGGAAAGACTAAGATTAAAATGCTTCATCAAATGGGATGGAAAAAACGTTACCCTGTCCAATATCATGTCTGTCAATTACCCGCCGCGAGGTGGCGAGTGTGCCATTGAACCAAAAACAGGTATGTTCTTGAGATTGAGCTTAGTTTCACCAAAAAAATGTGTCTAAATGTATTCCCAGTTTATTATGTACGTCTATCGTAGTATTGCAACAATACATATATTGTAAGATAGGTTTTGTGAAACTATTTCTCAGACTGCTAAGGGCACCTGCTGCCACCAAACCTTTTTTTTTTTTTTTTTTTTTTTTTTTTTAGAAATCGGCAAAATGATTTGTATAGGTAATAGTGGTTGACATAGTAAGTGTGGGGATTTTGCGAGAATTTCACCATTTCACACATACGTACATGCATCTTCTAAAAAAAAAGTTGACGATAGAGGAAATCGTTTGAATTTGACAATAAGTGATTTAAGAAGTAAGGTAAAAGTGATAAATTGGAAAAAAGTAATAACATAACATGAATACTTTTCAATTTTTTTCGTCATTTATCTTAAGTTGTATGTTACACAATTTCTGTGAAGAAATGACAGAACACTGCAATTTTACACATGCTTAGTAAAGTACCATTGATACTACCGGTAAATCATTACCATTTCTAGGTAAACAAAATAGGTTTAAGATTATATGTCAGTGATTTTATACGTATGATTGTGTGTAGACTTCTCAATCAGCAAAATATGTATGCAACTTTACTATCTGATACTACAATATGATGAAAAGAAATTGAACACCTTCTTTTTTAGGCAAAATTGCTTATATAATCAATATACAGTATAATATTTTATTTTTAACGTTTCGTCTAAGATATGAATAACATCATTTTATTAAAGCTGCATGGTCCGATTTTTTTGGCTATCACAGTATCAAATAATTTTCCATACAAACCAATTATCTTAGAAACCGAAGTTATAAACTTTCGCCTAATTACACCAGCAGAATCTGTCTCCTTTCAAAGTTAGAAATATTCAAAGTAAATAAAAATAATTTCTCTTTGGGCAAACAAAAAAACCAAACCAAAATGCATTATGGGAATGTTTAGGAATGGGAACCGTTTATTTCGTCACCCGAATGTTTCGGTTTATTCAACCCGCATGTTATGCATCGATTGTAAACAAAACAAACTACAGAAATAATAGTGAACAAAATGTACACATGTTTATTTTTGATTTGCCAGAACATTACTCAAATTTAGACTCTATTGAAAACGATGTCAAAAGTGTAATAACAATCATCCCCGCATCGATGCCAGGGGCGAATTTTTAATATGAGGCGAAATAACGCGATACCCTTTTTATGTCGTTTGTTTTGTAAAAGAAATTTTGTACATTATTTTTTCATTGAAATATGGCTTAATTGACCGGGAAAACACAGGCACCTGACGTTATATATTTTTCTCATAATAAAAACAAATACCCTATATCTAATAATACACAAGGTACCCATCCCCGCCATCTTGGATTTATTTCAAACTGTCACATCAGCTGGAAGTTTTGCTTGAAACTCATCGGTAAAATTATTTTGCGATCCTCTCCATCTCCCGATCGGTCATTTAACATCTAAGGTTACAACCAATTCAACCAAAACGGTGCATTACACCTGTCATTAATAAAAATCACCCCTCAATCTGCATCTACTGCCTTAGATATGCGATAAATGTCTAAAGGGTGGACGGAAGTTGTCACCTATATGTAAATGAGATTTCCCTGCACCGTGTGTTTGTTTCTATGCATTTATAAACATATTTATATAAACTTTGTGTAATAAAAATTATAATTGACTGTTTATAGTACTGGTACTGTACCAGTTATCGGCTAAGACCAGTTATCGGCTAAACTGAGAGTTCGGGTTTATAGAACGCGACTGTCCGAGATTTGTTATATTATTTCAGTCCTCTGTTTTGAATAAAGAAAAGTAAGTTTGCATTTAAACTTTCTTGAATATGTTTTAAACATGAGCTTAAACGGTCATTGTTTACCGCTGATTTACATCTTTGCACTTTCAGCAGTGAGGGAAGTGACGTAATAAGTTAAAAATAGAATATAACCCCTTTGTGATACATTATCATATCCCTTCTTTGATTTGACATATAATATCACTACATATAACATGTAGAAACAAAAGGAATTCACTAAATTCTGAGAGATTCATAGCGCAGTTGAACGCCTGATTGCACAATATTATCCAGAACCACTGGGCCATTTTCAACTAAAATTGGCACAAGGCATCCTCAGGCAAAGGGGATTCAAAGTTATGAAAATTAAGGACCACGCCCTTTTGCAAGGGGAGATAATTAGAAATTATTGAAATTTTTCGTGAAATTTTCAAAAAACTTCTTCTCAAGAACCATTTGGCCAGGAAAGCTGAAACTTATGTGGAAGCATCCTCAGGTAGTGTAGATTCAAAGTTGTGAAAATCATGACCCTCGGGGGTAGGGTGGGGCCACACTGGGGATCGAATTTTTACAACGGAATTTATACAGTAAATCTTTAAAAATCTTCTTCTCAGAAACCAATCAGCCAGGAAAGCTGAAACTTATGTGGAAGCATCCTCAGGTAGTGTAGATTCAAAGTTCGGAAAATCATGACCCCTGGGGGTGGGTGGGGGCCACACTGGGGATCGAATTTTTACATAGGAATATATAGAGTAAATCTTTAAAAATCTTCTTCTCAGAAACCAATCAGCCAGGAAAGCTGAAACTTATGTGGAAGCATCCTAAGGTAGTGTAGATGCAATGTTGTGAAAATCATGACCCCCCGGGGGAAGGGTGGGGCTACAATGGGGGTTCGAACTTTTACAAAGGAATATATAGAGTTAATCTTTAAAAATCTTCTAAAATAACATTTGCTTAGAAAAGCTGTAACTTTAGTGTCAGCAACTTCAAATTCATTATAATCAAAATCTTGAGGAGTCGGATGGGGCTACATTGGGGATCCGATTGTACAAAGGAAAACATTTTAATTATTCACAAAAACTAAAATGTTATCACATATGGTTTTACTTATATTCAAGCATTTTGACACATTGCTGATTCTTTAAAATTGTATAGAATCTGGGCCCTGGACATTTCTTGGGTCTCACAAGGGGTTCAGAGTTTGATGTAGGTTTATATCCCATATATAAACAATTGTTTAGAATTTTTTTAGAACTGCAATGCTCAACATGTGATATGACTATAAAATCATCCTGTTAGAAAAGGGACTTGATTATTTATAAACATAATAAGAATAGGGGGAAAATGGATTTTATTGATACAGGATCGACATGTATTATACCACATTGTCCAGATATTTTGTATTATGACTCCATTAAGCTGATTTTATCATGCCTATTGTTGCTCAGGTGAGCGATGTTATAAGACCCTGGCCTTTCTTCAATTTCTGTTAACCAGCGTCATGTACTAGTGTGCTAGTAGTTTCTCAGTGGCTGCAATTTCTAGTGGCTGCAATTAAATGATATTTTGCTTATGTCTATAATATCTTGATTCTATAAACGGATGCATAAAAAAATCAAATTATTTCAACATACTTGCATAAACTATGCACTTTTGACTCATATTTAGGTCGGAAAAATAAAATAATTCGTATTTAGATATACAATACATACAAAAATAGAAATAAAAAAAGAAGCTCTCAAACAAGTTCTACTGGACACTGATAAATAACTCATCATTGAGATAAAACTATATACAATATTGTAACCTAGTGTCTGGATACTTTTCCGCTAACGCAAATAGACGTAGTCCATACCTCAAAACGCACAGCATTTTGTTTTACCATTTTCCTATCTGGCGCATAAGTTAGGCTAAGCTTTACACGAAATATATATACATGTACATGTATATGCGGCCCTTTAAAGGGACATGGTCACGATTTTGGTCAAAATTTATTTTTCGATTTTAATTTTTACAATGCTTCAGTGAAGCATTTTTTTTTATAGGCAACCACATTTTTAGTGTCATTCGTTGAGTTATAAGCGAGTTACAGAGCTTTTAATTCTTTGCTATGTAAACAAAGCATTTGTTTGCGTTTTGAATGTTGAAGTTAAAATTCCAATTCTAGGCCTAAAATAAATGTGTCAACGTTAGGAACTCTTTATTTATGCTTAAAGGGAATAAGAATATTGAAAAATCAGCTTAAGAAATTTTTTTTACTGGTTTATTGAACCTATGTAAACAAAAACAGGACACGAACCCTGTTTACATGGCAAAGAATTGCGAGCGCTGTATCTTGCTTAAAACTGAACGACTTAATCTCAAATTTAATTTGAAGATTAGAAATGGATTCCTATAGCATTGTAAATAATAAAAACAGAAAAATAGAATTTGACCAAAATCGTGACCATGCCCCTTAAATGTGGTTTGACACATGATTTGGTTAAACCAAACGTATAAGATTTGAAGCATCTTCTGTTTTGTTTTTTTTACTGCACTGCTATTCAATAAAAATTCAACGAACTGTACTACTATAAAAAAAAACCCAGTATATTCTATCCGGTACATGTTGTAATCATGAATTTTTAAGTATCAAAAAATGAAGAAAACAAATCCACATGTACCATAAGTCTTGGAGGATGAGAGTGGGCTTAGGCTGTTACTGCTTGTAACTAGCGGAGGCAGTCATGGTTGAAAGAACTCTCTTTGATGGCGTATAAATTTTATGTTCTTGTTTGTTTTACGCAGAGAAAATAAATGATGTATAGACAATGTGATATATCATGTGAAACACTAAAACCTTGACTTAACTGTATGTATAAATAATCTTTATTTCATTACAATAACTTAAGTGGTTACGCTTGACACATTCCAATGAAAGGTTGGCTATCTATTTAATTGGTGGTGAAATTCAGGGGATTTCATGTCGAGTATTTTTTAAACTTGCTTAGGTATTTACATGTATATGTCCTTTCAAAAAATTGTTTTAAACAAAGCGTTATGCTGCTTTCATATAATAATTTTTTTCTATTAAGCAGAGATTTGAAAATAAATTTATAAACTGGTATTTGCGCAATCATAGCATTATTTTCACCAAAAGTCATATATTTGGTGAAGGTAATGTTTTGGGAAATGAATAGTTTTAATAAAGAGACACCTTGTCTTATTGTCTAAAATGTTCACCTTGTGATGATTTTTACCAGCCATTAAGGAGGCCTGATGATCATCAATTGCCCTTCAGATAAACCCTATAAACATTTAGATATAATTTATTCTGATATAAGCTATAAATTCTAGTTACTTTTTCTCAAGGATATCAATAAAGTGTAAAAATAGCCGCGACAATCCGCCCCTTTTAAGTAATCGTATTTTTGCAAACCGGCTCGTATTTTCCACAATACGTTACTACAGTGATACAGGACAAACTTAGATTATGTATATTGAAAGCAAGAGTAAACTAGAGAATTTCATCAATAGCTTGGAGTCAACGAAGAATGGAATTCTATTGTTTTTTATGGATTGCGACTGTAAAGCCGGAAGTGGATATTTTGCCTTAACATCGTTAACAGGTCAATAACAATGGTTATGAAAAGAAATCGGGGAATAAAGTATGGTTGATGTTTTTAATACTATTTAGTGATTCTTCTTATACCAACTTTACAGCTATAGAAAGTGTGTTTTATTTGAACGTGTTTTAATTGAAAACTGCAAAGTTTGGAATCAATGAACGATAACTGTTAGCCGCGGAACAGACTGAAGAGGGAATACTTGACAAAGCAACTGAATCGATATGTAGTGTATTGTTGGTTTTTTTAAACGTATATTAATCAATGCTCTCTACTGACAAACCAATAGAATCCCCGGCAAGCAGAAGCAATATATTTTTCATAATAATATTTTTGTTTTTATCACATTGTTCCTTACCAAAATATGCATATAATGAATAATTATTGTATGTATAAACCCTGTTCAATGTTTTTAAATAAAAATATGCACAAATCCTTTGCAATAACTTAGCCATGGGTATATCTAAAAAAATTGTGTACACACTGAAATTGATAAATATTTTAGCTCTCTTTCTGATTTTTTTTTTATTGTTTTGCTTATTGTAGAGTATTTGAATAAAAAGCATATTATTTTCCGGTAGAGAACTAAATCAGCCTTTCATAAAAAAGATAAAAGTCAAGTAAATGTAGCATAAACAAATCACAGGCATCAATAATTAGCAATAAGTTGTTACAACTTCAAAGAGAAACATTAACCCCACCGTTTATTTATTCTAGAAATGTTCACGATTCGTTAGAAAATATCTAATGTTTGCTAGGGTTTGTCCTAAGAAAAGTGAAAAAAATCATTAGAGTGATTAGTTTTTAAGCAAATTCCTTTTAAAATTTCAATTGAAATATGCTTATCAACACTAAAAAATGAATATATCACTCTATAAAATGCCCTAACTGCCTCGTTTCGATAACATTTATATGACGACCCATCTCCACTTTATGTTCATATTTTGTCTTTATGTATTGAAAATATTTCCCTATACGCCTGTCAAAATAGCACCATACTAAAATCTACTTGGTCACATTTACATGACGCTGCTTTTTCTCTACATTTTGATACTTTGGCATTACTTACAGATATCGTTATGGTGTGATACTTCAAACTGTGTAATAGTTTATATGCTAATACATTATAAAAATAGGAAAAAAGGGTGTGATGATTAATATTTTACGTATAACTTCTTAATGTCATCTTTGCTAGCCAATGGTTTCCGATCTACTAAGTAGACCAAAAATCATACGAGCCCAGGGTAGACCGAAAACATATATAAGAAACGGAGAACAGACACCATTGGCTTCTGAAGATGGTTCTTAGTCGATCGCAATTGATTTTGTTATGTTCACCAGTCTGTATTTTGTTTACACTGGTTCAATAACTTCATCGGTTCAACTTAAAAGTCAAATATTAATGTCAATATAAGGCAAAGGTCATTGGTAGGTATCAAATGTCAACTTACTTCCATTTGGTCGTCAGCCAAAATTTTCAAGTAAAAAATTCATCATCCTATCGCTTATTTCCTATAAATATGCACGAAAAATATTGAATGAATGAGTATTAAAATTGAACCCGTTGAAATGTAAATGATAGGTTTATTCTATTTATACCTCTAGGCAACGCAAGTATAACGTTTTTTGAAATCAAGTGTAGTGGGTGGCTGGATGAGGAAGACAGAAATATGAAGGACGATGCCAAAGACCATTACGCTTTGTTGACTTACAAAGTATACCAAAGAAGTGTCAGAAACGACACACTCATCAATTCTCTCCTAGAAGAATCCAGTAAGTTATTGTTTAATACCTCCCTTCAAGCTTCACATGCATCCAACCACAAAACATGTTAGAACCATTTTAACAAGATCTTGGACTTTGGGTAGTTGTGTCAAACAGCAATGTGACGTAGGCCTGTTTATATCATTGCTGGCCACTCAGCCACTGCTCTTTGAAATCAACACGATTTGTCGGGCTTTTGAGCTAAGACTACGTAATCTGTGTATATTTCACTTGAAACCAGCGACAGTTTTGACTTGTTTTGACGCAAGAAAAAGTTTGTTACATCCTTCCGAAAGTCCAAGGTCTTGTTAAAATGGTTCTACATATTTTTGGGACATACGTGTACAAAGTTTTGAAATGAAAGAAAAGAATTTCTGTTGTTCGTTGTAAATAAAAGATTTGATTTTTTGGGGGATAAATTGATTCTTGCATCTTTGCAAGCCTCTTTTCATTATTAATGAAAACACATGATAACCATTTTCATCCAAGTTAATGTTAATCTTTTTATCGGCAATCCAGAGATGAAATCGCTGCGCATTGATGTCAATGCCCTTCTATAATTAAAAAAAATGTATTGACGTGTTACAAATTGAAATAGTATTGAAGCCAAACACCTTAGGACCTTTTCCTCATTACGAAAAGGCTTTCAAGCGAACCTAAAAAGAAAAAAAAAAGATTAACTCTAGATAAAAACACAGATATGAATAGCTATGGTTCTTTTTTGTTGTGATCTTATATATTTATAAGACCAACTGAACAATGATAACTTTGAATCACCACTAGAAAAAAGAAAACGAAAAAAGGATCAACTGATTGACTTTAATGATTATATCCTTATTTCTTTTAAAGCTGAGCCTATCGTCAAGGCTTACCTTGGTATTGGAGATCCTAGCAACGATTACAATAGCACCATCGTTGTCCATATCATTGATCGCTTCTATGGCTTTTATGAATACACGATTCCCGTGCAGGTTGATTTTCTTTTCTTACATTACTCAGATTGAGTATTTGATTTATGATGATGATATATATATATATATATATATATATATATATATATATATATATATATATATATATATATATATATATATTATTGAATAACTGATCTTTATTCTTAAAATGGAATTATATGCATTCAAATAAAATATGAATTTTTGTTATTGCAGTTGATTAGTTATAACATACATAAGGAAGATATTTTTTTTTTAAATCCACATACAATGTGGATAAAATCATGTATTTGAAAATTAAAGTGCAGTATTTCCAATACCCCTTCATTATTAAAAAAAAATATTCATATATTTTTATACACATCTGAAAAGTGCAGTGCTAATTCTTTAGCAAAAGTGAAATAGATCGATAAAATTATCATTGCTCGATAACAGTGTCTAAAGTTTCTCAAAAACACAAAAACCAGTCATTTTCTTCCTATTTGGCCCTTACGAGTACATAATTATATAGTGTATAGAGTGCAAAGCTGTTCAAATATCAAGTATACAATGTACTTTTTTAAAAGAAATTTCTTTGTAGCAATCGTGTGGTTTAGAAATGATATCACTACGCCGATTCCTTGTAGATACTCAAATTCAGAATTTGGATATCTTTCAGCATATTTTACCGTTATATTCATGAGTGATATTTGAGGGTATAAGATGCTTTATAGATGTATAACAAACAATCGTTTGACCATATTTTAAAAAGAGTTTAACACACAGACAACGAGTAATTTTAGCATCATTATCTTGTGACTTTTCAAAGAGTCTACAAATATTCGACGTGGAAATCACACGTGCAAATCATTTTGTGTTCTTTTTAAGGTGAATAATCCCATTGCCAGCACAAATTTGCCAAGTATTGGACAAGTGGATGAATATTACAGTACCATTTTGACAGAATTAATGAAATCAAATAGTGCAGAACTTCTCATGAAGACCGTTGAGTCGATAACATCTGTATTAACTGATTTTGTGAGTATTCTTAAAAATATTACAAATTATTATTACATTACAACTAATATGTACAGTTTAAAATGTAATATGATCAGAGTGAGAGAAAGAGAAAAACTTCTAAATAGTTAATGGATTGATACATATGCATATACCTTAATCTTATTCTCAATAGCAAACCCAGGTAGCTGCTAGAGGAAAACGGATGGACCTTATATATGTTCTAATTGCAGGTTTGGTTTTTGGCTCACTGATGAATAACTCATAATATTGTTTAATTGTACAGACTATTATAAAAAACGATTCCCATCCGGATATTGAAGTCAACAAACTTCCAGCAGAATGGAATGATGGTCTACTTGATTTACAAGACGTCAATGGGACGAAAGTCATGGCCAGTTATGATTCGATGTTGGGTGACATTTTGCAAAAATCTGTGAATACTTATCAGGTCAAGGTTCAGGAGGTATGCAATGACTTGTAATTACTCTGGTATACTAGTAAACTACTACTAATGACATTTTTTGAAATATGTTAAAAGAATTATTTTCGGAAATTCATAAATGTTATAAAAATGGTTTTTTTTCACTAAAAACTAATTAACTTCTAAAAGTTAAAAATAAAACGTACATCTGTCAAAAATTATAAAAAATCTACACGAAACATTTTTAATGATATTACATCGAAATAAATCACACAATTATAAGATTAAAATATTTATAATATCCCTTACTTGTGCGATGAATTTTAACTACTAGTATATAGTGTATAGTATATACTGAATATATACACAATAGGTTTTTTATGAATCATGTACTATAAACACCGATCAACAATGACAATTAAATTGTCATGCACATAAAGAAAGGTTTTAAAAACTAAATGTATTTAAACAATATTTTATTATGCATCACATTAATGGATGGGAAAACAGGCATTGCCTAAATAAATCCTATCCATACAAGGTCAATGTCATAAATACAAGATCTTGTGTTGTACAATATTGACAATAATATTATACTATATATAATTTTGATAAATATATGCATATATGTATATTTGTAAAATACGACCAGAAATTACAATATGTATATAAATACTTATTATAATTTGTAGTTACTAGTAATGATAATAATAAAAAAAAAAAGGAAAAGAAATACAAACAAATAAAAAGCTTTATAAACAGGTTTAGGTTCTGTGGTATAAGACATTAAGAAGGACAAGACGGATTATTCAAATTTCTTAGTAGATTTAAAAAATTCATGTACATATTTAAATATTGCAATGTTTCGTTCATAAATATGACTTATGTCACCTTTAAGAACTGAACTGAAAAAGGTTTAGGCAGTCTTAAGGAATCTATATTTTGGGTTACTAAATGTCTTTAAAAACACTATTTAGGACATTTAATAAAAAAGTGAAAACATGTTTCATAAATGTTTCCATACATGTCACAACTTATGATTGCATAAATCAGCATTTAAATTATTAAAACTAAATCATAAGTATATACTTCTTAAATAAAACATAAATACATGTGGGTTTTTTTTTTAAATAAAACCATATTTTTACTATTACTACATGAAACATGGCATCCTTCAATGCTTGAAAATTAAAAAGTTTCTTACATTTATAACTACTATCTGATATCTGGGAATCATGTAGTAATGATTATAATAAACATGTAATTCTTATTTAATAAAAAGTATAAATTAACAAAATGAATTTATAAATTTAAGTCATTATTAACGACAACTGAAGTCATACCTTAAAGGCAAACAATGTTATGATATCTTGTATTCTCCATCGTCGATATCACACAAAATCTTGTAATGATGCTACTTAATTGTAATGACGTCATTGCTGTTTTTTGCAGACATTGACTAATCTTACTGAGACCATGCTGAGCAGGCTACAAGAAACAAACTCCAGCACGTTTGCTTGGGTAGAAACTACATCAAACGCTTTTGGCAACGCCCTCGCAAAATCAGAATACATTTCAGATGAATCTGTGGTAAGAAATGTTTTTTACACTCTAAAATGAAAGCAAAAGCAAAAAAAAAGAAATTAAACTAAAATTTATAAAAACCTTTATAATTGTAAATGCTAGGTCTTAGCAATTTATGAAATGCCTTATACATGTACCATCTTTTTGTTATAAGTATGATCATATGGATTACATATTTATAAGAAAATTACATTAATGTTAGAAACATGTGGCTTGTACATATTATATATTGAAACTCTATGCATCATAAACCAAACAAATTGAGTTTTTGGTCAACATAGGCTCGTACAAAACGTCCAAACGAAGCCTTTGTCTAAATGACAAACGTCATTATTTAATATCTCTGTTTTTAATGCAAGAATCACTCAAAATATAATTTTGTGATATTCATGCCATCAGACTCTGTACACTGGCCCATATAATAATGCTCACAAAACTAATTTTAAAAATCGCAATTTTTGTATTCTTTAGATTCATGCTTCAAATGCATTGAAACAGCTCACTGCTTCGTTCACAAATCTCACAATTGGTCAGTATTCAGGCGAGGATTCCATATTCACCAGCAGTAGCACGGCCATAGAAGATGCCACCACAGGTATACACTATTAATAATTCGTAATTCAGCTAAACCTTTATAAAAAAAAATGTTATTTTTTTTAAACCTAAACATCTGACAACTCCTTCAAAGATAGTTCTTTGAAATCATAAGTACACGTATTTGGTATTCTAAAGACAATTTCTAAGACTGAAGGCTATCATATATAAGTCGCATAGGTAAATGAAAAGAAGAATCTTTAAATATAACACATTTTATGGACAAAAGGAAAAATTAATTTGAATTTTTAAAAATCCTGTACTTATTTATAACAATATCTTTTACACATGATTAAACAAGTTTTAATTTGTATTCAATGTAGGATTATGAAATTTTAATTTATAATAAAACTGCTATATGATACCCTAATTTACTCCAGAGAAAATTTTCAACTATACAATATAAATATCGTAAGCTATGTCTTATTGGGTTAATCCAAGTAAAGTATGTTATAGAAAATGAATTTAGAACCACCGTTATTGTAATTTTATCAATAAGCTAACATATTAAAGACCAATAGGGTGATTGTATTATTGCATCGTCCGATGGAAAGAAATCAAATATTAAAAATGCAAAAGTTAATAAATATTTATGTCAAATTGAATTTTTAGCTTTAATATTAAACCACGTCTTGTTTCTAGAAATATTTTTTATGATTGTACAAAATAAATGGAATACCCTTCTCTTCTCTTCCTTGGCAGATGCTGATAATAATCAATTTATAAATGATTAATGTTTTCTGCAAATTAATCGTTTTGTGACAAGTGGGCTATAGTACTTTGCATTACACAGAAATAAAAATTCTTGATAACACGAACTTTGTATTGGCCAAATGAAGCGTTACAGTTTTAGATTATTTGATAACTATATTGCATTGTTCTTTTATCATATAACAAAATTTATTTGTCAATGCGAAAAATGAACTTTTAGACAAATGGACAAAACTTAGACTTGCTTAAGTTTCTTTGTTATTGTTTTAATGTTTTTATATTTCTTGCAAATTTAACTGTCTTTCAGAAATTTTAATTTCTGCTATCTATCATAATTCTAAAATGTAATCATACATAAAGAGTCTTTTTGCTTGGCATTAATCTAAGTTATTAAAGATAAAGAGAGCACTAATTATTAAACATAGAGCTTTGCGCAAATCTACTCTATATAGTATTAAACATACAATAAATAACACCGCGCCAATAATTTAAAAAAAATGGAAACAAATTCTTACTAGTTTTACTCCATGCACTTAGAAATAGTTGTCATTCATAATGGTTTATCTGATAAAAAAAAACCCACCATATAAGTTATTGTTTACATCCACCAAATTATTTAATAAATCAATGACAAGTAGCATAAACATTCTTGAATTAATTACCTCAGATCAGTGGACCGTTTTTTATCATTCCAAAGTCAAAGGTCAAAGGTATACATCTGTGGTAATTGATTCAAGCTCTTTATTTCAAAGAGTCTTAGTGATAATGCTAGTACATATATATTAAACATTTGACATGAAAGCTCGAAAAAGTATGTAAACGAAATTAACTGACGTTTTAAAACACTATTTTGAAGGTATAATTAACCTAATGAATTCACTCGTTGTGAACACCGTGCCCGATGATATCGTCAATACTTCAGATGCAACCATTGCAGCCAGCAGCACTGCGTCCTCGAGACTTTACGTAGAATATCTCTTCCAAGTAAACGTTGACCAGGCCTACGAATATGCTGAAAACAGTACCTTGACACCAGAAGAGAGAGTTGGGATGTTCTACATGAGATCTAGAATAGCACAGATAGAATTGGAGAAAAAGCGAAAAGTAGTGAGTTTAAATTACACATTTATATCTAAAGATAGTGGCATACAAAAGAAAACCATGGAGGCATCTTGTTCAAATCAAAGCTGGAATATCTGATGTAATGAGAACAAACGTTCCAGGCGTCAGTTTAGTATGTTTGCCTTCTGTTGTTGTAACAAAATTATAACAAGCAAGCATCAAATGAACGCCCGCAAACTTTTTGCTTATCTGAACAATAGTATAATATATAGTGTTTGCATTACTTGAACAATCCACTTCCAGACATAAACACATTCTGCACAACAGCCTAATATATTTAAGCTTAACGCGGGTTATGTATTTTTTCTGCAATTGTCGCCACCTTCATATCCCGCATGAATCACCAAAGAAAGCATTTTATTGTTTATATTTACATCTTTTTTTTAACAAATCAATAAACTGATTGTAAAATGTAAGTAAAATTCACTTAATTACTGTTAATGTATATCAGTACGTTTGCTAAAAGAAACAACCAAATCGTCTCCTATGGGAATTTTCGTCTGCCATCGTTATTTCGTGCAGTCCGTGATTTTTGTTAGGTCGCTGTAGGTTTAGACCAATCGATAACCAGGGCGTGTTGATTTCAGTCCTGTCAGTTTCCTGTCAGTTTCAGTCGCTGTAGGTTTCGACCAATCGATAAATGAAACGTCGATTTCAGTCTGGCTGTTTCTATAGAGCTAAGCATTAACTAAGTTTCCGGAATCATACTCGGTAGATGTATATATATAGTTAAAGACAACCGTGATGATCTTATATATGATATGTATATCAAATATGAATGGATCTTAAAGTTAATGTATTGAGAAAATTGAAGATTTATTGAAAATCTAAAAAGTAGAATAAATATTTTAAAAAAACCATCCTTTTTTTTATTTCTAAGAAACACAGTACCATTTATTTCAATTATACATCTTAATAATTATACCCCCCGTAAACGAAGTTTGGGGGGGTATATAGGAATCACCTTGTCTGTCCGTCCGTCTGTCCGTCCGTCCGTCTGTCCGTCCGTCCGTCTGCCTGTGCAAAATTCGTGTCCGGTCCATATCTTTCTTATGGAGAAACATTGGAAGTTCCTACTTCATACAAAGATTGCTTATGAATTGAGGGTGTGTCATGACCTTGACCCAAGGTCATTTCGACAAGTTCAAGGTCACTGGCAGGAAAAGTACAAAATTCGTGTCCGGTCCATATCTTTTTTATGGAGAAACATTTGAAGTTCTTACTTCACACAACGATTGCTTATGACCTGAGGGTGTGTCATGACCTTGACTCAAGGTATTTGGGCAAGGTCAAGGTCACTGGCAGAAAAAGTAGAAAATTCATGTCTGGTCCATATCTTTCTTATGGAGAAACATTGGAAGTTCTTACTTCACACAAAGATTGCTTATGACCTGAGGGTGTGTCATGACCTTGACCCAAGGTCATTCGTGCAAGGAAATGATTAGAAGGTAAAATTTGACACAAAGCTTGCATGTGTCAGGTCATATTAAATTAATTGTTAGATTATTCAACCCCACCTGCCCATCTGGAAATTGGGTGCCCCTATGTATTTTATCTTTTTTTTTTGTGGAAAAAAATTTCGGAAAAAAATCGGGCTCGGGATACCAAAATTTCAAAACATTTAATGGCTGCTTAACATGTGGATTATGGTTTGATTTCAGTCATGTTTGTTATCATAAGGATGCAAATGTCTTCATTCATTAACAGTTAAGTTGAAATAAAATGGAATTAAAATAATAGAAATTGGTTTGTGTTCTCATATTAGCATTATCAAATGGAGAAGTTGTTATTGATAGGACATGAACGGTTAATGAGATAGCATCCATCATTTTCTATAATAGAAAAATACTTGAGTTATGATTTTTTTTCTTAGCGGAGGGTATCAATCGTGAGCTTGCTCACAGTACTTCTAGTTCTTATAATAATAGATCCTTGTTCAACCAAACGCTCTCTCTCTCTCTCTCTCTCTCTCTCTCTCTCTCTCTCTCTCTCTCAACAAAGCTGTATTGCGTAGACGAAACGGCTGGTTGGCCTAGACATTGATAAAAGCTCCGCAGAAACGCACAGTTAAATTATATAACCGAACGCCTTCTTGCATCTTCGCTAGCCAAGGGTTTACGATCCACTCTGCTCCTCTACAAATAATAGCGAAGATGGCCTTCTTGCGGCCGGTAATAAAGCAAACAATGGAACCAACGATATGCATGTAAAAAATTATTAACATATCAAAAAGAACACAGTCTTTGTGATTGGATTTGTTTTACATTCTAGAGTGAGGAGTCCGGAAGAGATTTAAATGATGCAATAGAATCTCTAGCAGCGTCATTGCTGTCTGTCGAATGCATTGGATGTAGCCACAACTATTCAAAGGACAGCATTGAATTATATATTAAGAGCGACACAGTTGAGGCTATTTACAATACCTCCTTGGATTCGAATTTGATTTTAAACTTTGGAGATATCCCAAAAGATACGGTCGTGAAACTTGCTGTGAGTATTGTGTTTTAAAATTAATATACTATCATAAATGATTTGTTAAGATTTATATTACCTATCGTTCACTTATGAATTGCGAATAGTGTTTTATGATTGGGGCCCGAATCTAAAAAACGATAGACGAACACTTCACCATATTTTCTCAGTGGTAGTGGTAAACCACATATTAGATGACCCTGAAAATTTCAGCGCCCAGGGTAGGGCCGGGGCCCTCGATGTTTCCGAGCCCAATGTTTTAAATCTGTTTATAATGAATAGTGCATTTTTAAGGGCCCCATATCTAAAACACTGGAGTTAATAGTTCTAGAACGCAGTTCACTTTTGAATTGCAAATAGTGAATGTATATGCTAATTAATAAAGGAAGGACGTAAAAGAAAATATAATAAATATCAAATGAATTTATTTTTCAGACAACGGAATTTGCTAGAAACATATACCTGTATGACCAGTCGACCACCGCTGCGTTGATTACATCTCCAGTTCAGAAAATTGTAGCCGAAAAAATGTCCGTTTTTGTTGTTACTATAAAACAACCGGTGACGACGGATTTTAGTAACGTGAAAGTGACGGTCCCGACTTTTATCTCGGAGGACGCCTCTGGTTTTTTCTATCACACGTTTTTATACCGAAATCTTGGTGACTATGCTTGCTTTCACATTGTTCAAGTTCCTCCTAAGCTGAATGAAAAATATGACGTGTATTTACGAGTTGCTGATTTCCCAACAATCTTCATATATGACGCAATAGCGGAAGTTTCAATCAACAGGGACTACATGGCCTGCATTCCTCCCCAGAAAATAAATTCTGTTGGAATTATACACATTGGGTTAAAACCTACCCCCGCTCCAAGTAAGTTTTTCATAGTCATTTCGTATTTATATTATTAATTATCATTTAAACCAGAAATGAAATTGTTTCAATGTATCAAATTAATTCAACAATTTTTCTTAATTACAATTTGTTTTAATATCTAATATTTTATTTGTGTATCTTTAAATTGAATGTTATAAACCCTTTAATATATATTTTGTACATTTGTTTCTTCCTTTTTATATTTATTACATTATACAAAAAATAAATATTGTACCAATTAATAATGGCTAACCTAAAATCAATTACAATTATATTTTTTTTTATATATCTTACTTGTATTTTAAATATTAGATAAAAACCATACTAATCAGAGTGTACTCGTAAAAATAGTCATTAAATTTGAGAAAAAATTTAATTTAAGAAAAACACAATAAAAACACACAAAAATGAAGTCTAGATATATGTATTAATTATGCTTTTAATATATAAACAGATAATTACACAGGTATGCAACTTAACTTGAATGCAATGTTTGAGTGATTTTAACTATACAGTGCTTACTAAGAAACTTCAACATCTCGTTAACTGTTGCTAAATATTTACTTTTTCTATTGCATGATTTATTTTATGAAATATTACATATAGAGCATTTTTAAAAACTAAAGTCATGTACATATTTTTTTAGCTCACCTGAGCTGAAAGCTCAAGTGAGCTATTCTGATCACATTTTGTCTGTCGTCCGTCTGTCCGTCTGTAAACATTTCACATTTTCAACATCTTCTCAAAAACCACTGGGCCAATTTCAACCAAACTTGGCACAAAGCATCCTTAGGCTAAGGGGATTCAAAGTTGTGAAAATTAAGGACCACGCCCTTTTACAAGGGGAGATAATTAGGAATTATTAAGAATTTTCAAGAATTTTTAAAAAATCTTCTTCTCAAGAACCAAAAAACCAGGAAAGCTGAAACTTGTGTGGAAGCATCCTCAGGTAGTGTAGATTCAAAGTTGTGAAAATCATGACCCCCGGGGGTAGGGTGGGGCCACAATGGGGGGGTTGAATTGTTACGTATAAATATATAGAGTAAATCTTTAAAAATCTTCTTCTCAGTAACTAATTAGCCAGGAAAGCTGAAACTTGTATAGAAGCATCCTCAGGTAGTGTAGATTCAAAGTAGTGAAAATCATTACCCCGGGGGGTAGGGTGGGGCCACAATGGGGGGTCGAATTATTACATAGAAATATATAGAGTTAATCTTTAAAAATCTTCTTCTCAGTAACTAATTAGCCAGGAAAGCTGAAACTTGTGTGGAAGCATCCTCAGGTAGTGTAGATTCAAAGTTGTGAAAATCATGACCCGGGGGGGGGGGGGTAGGGGGGGCCACAATTGGGGATTGAATTTTTACGTATGAATATATAGAGTAAATCTTTAAAAATCTTCTTCTCAAAAACTAATTAGCCCGGAAAGCTGAAACTTGTGTGGAATCATCCCCAGGTAGGGTATATTCAAAGTAGTGAAAATCATGACCCCCGGGGGTAGGATGGGGCCACAATGGCGGGGTTGAATTTTTACGTATGAATATATAGAGTAAATCTTTAAAAATCTTCTTCTCAGAAACTAATTAGCCCGGAAAGCTGAAACTTGTGTGGAAGCATCCTCTGGTAGTGTAGATTCAAAGTTGTGAAAATCATGACCCCCGGTGTAGGGTGGGGCCACAATGGGGGGTTGAATTTTTACGTATGAATATATAGAGTAAATTTATAAAAATCTTCTTCTCAGAAACTAATTAGCCCGGAAAGCTGAAACTTGTATAGAAGCATCCTCAGGTGGTGTATATTTAAAGTTGTGAAAATCATGACCCCGGGGGTAGGGTGGGGCCACAATGGGGGGTCAACTTTTTACAAATCTTCTTCTCAGAAACTAATTAGCATGGAAAGCTGAAACTTGTGTGGAATCATCCCCAGGTAGGGTATATTCAAAGTAGTGAAAATCATGACCCCCGGGGGTAGGATGGGGCCACAATGGGGGGGGGGTCAATTTTTTACATAGGAATATATAGAGTAAATCTTTAAAAATTTTCTTCTCAGAAACTAATTAGCATGGAAAGCTGAAACTTGTGTGGTAGCATCCTCTGGTAGTGTAGATTCAAAGTTGTGAAAATCATGACCCCCGGTGTAGGGTGGGGCCACAATTGGGGATCGAATTTCTACATAGGAATATATAGAGTTAAATCTTTAAAAATCTTCTTCTCAGAAACTAATCAGCCAGGTGATTCTTTAAAATTGTTTAGACTTTGGCCCCTTGATGATTCTTGGGCCTCACAAGGGGTTCAGAGTTTGATGTAGGTTTATATCCCATACATAAACAATTGTTTAGGATCTTTTTGAGAACTGCAATGCTCAACATGTGTTATGACTATAAAATCATCCTGTTAGAAAAGGGACTAATGATAATGAAAATAAGAATATCCAGGGAGGAAAATGGATTTTCATTTATACAGGATCTACATGTATTATACTACATTGTCCAGATAGTTTGTATTATGACTCCTTTAAGCTGATTTCATCATACCTATTGTTCCTCAGGTGAGCGATGTGGCCCATGGGCCTCTTGTTTTACTAATCCTTTTATTTTGTATAATTTCTGTGGTAAAAATTGCGAATTCTTATTAAATTGAACCAACTTGTACAATAGAAAGAACTAAAATATACTTCTAATACTTCATATTTACATTCTACTGTGTTTTTCCATTAAATTCTGTGATCTTTAAATGCCTCTAAATGCAACAAGTAATCACTGGGTACTCAAAGGTTAAAATGACGAGTTTTATTATGACGTCACAAACGTTGAACGCTGTAAATTGCAACGTCACAAGCGAAAATCAAAGTTCACGCTTGCGGCTCTTACTGTGGCTCTCCCATTAATATTAACTTACCCTTAGGATAAGATAGAAATTTTAAGGTATGAATCACATTTGCAGACAAGGCAAGAAGTTAAAAAAATGTAAATATAAGCATTAAATCATGATTTTTTGAAGTATACACTCTCATAACTGCAGCGATGTGTGCATACAAATTTTCATAACGCGCTAACGCGCGTTACTCAATTTGTATGCACACACCGCTGCAGTTATGAGAGTGTATACTTCAAAAAATCAAAAATCATGATTCAATGCTATATTACATATATATAGGAAATAATAGTCAATAATGGCTTCGTCATTGATATGGAACGAGATCCTACTGTAAAATGTGTTCATGCTTTCATTTGTTTAATTTACTTATGATGCTGACTTTTTAGGTTATTCTGGTAGAAGGAAACGAGCAGCAGGTGCTTGTATCGACTTGCACGTAGTCATAGCATAAGAAATACCAAGCGTGTCGTAGTGTTTTCTTTTTTTTTTGCGCCATTTAAAAGAAAATTGTTTTAAACGGGTACCTTGATTTCAATTCAATTACCCTCTATTTTCTTGTCTTACCACTGTTTTTCAAGCTCACGCGTGCTAAATCTTATCAATTTTGCCATCAAGGACAATTCATGATAATTTCGCCAACAAATGTAAACGTCAGGCAGCCTAATTTCACACGCAGGCGTCTATTTAAAGGAAACACTGCGATGTATGAGCTATATACTGTGTGTACTGAGAATGGAGCTGGTAAGATTTGGAAAGAGAAAAAAACGGAAAAGGTTTAAATGTGCTTTTAATCTAACATCATACCGTATATCCGGGGTTTTTTTTTCGCGTGTTACAGCGAAAATTGGGAAAATATGAAACTTTGTTAATGTACGTCTGTCATTTTTTGGGATTAAAAACGTTTCTTATAGCAAACAATATCACATATAATTTCTGCGTTTATATATTTTGCGATGTAAAAGTGATCGCGAAAAGAGCGAAAATTAGATCACTACGAAAATTACCGGATATACGGTATAAATGAGTATTGCGAATCTTGAAATCATACATTAATATACATAAGTTTACCGCTCCATACTCGGAAACTGTAGTTTGGTGTGTGATGCTGATGTGTGGAGTGATAAACACCGTAATTGCTAATAAATAGAATGTTAATTGTCACTGTTTGTATGTTTGTAGCAGTCATAAATGTAATGTTGAGGATCTAATGTTGTTGATTGAGACTTCTTCATTGCGAGACTTCCTCAGGCAATCTTTCTTCAGCTTGAATTGGCGAGATGTGGTTCTACAGGGGGAAGTCTCGCTATGGAAGAAATATTATTGCACAAAACTCATTAAATTATTTCATGAGTTAATGAAAATATTGACATAAACTATTGCAGTGTTATTAAACTATATTTGTATTTTTTTTCAAACAATAGCAGAACATGATTCTTTTGTATGAAATTTCAGAAACATTTCACCAATCCTAAAAATATATTAAATATGCACTGAAATGAAGGCGTTTGTCCGTTTCAAAGCATACACACGTATATCGGATTTATCTATTGTCCATGGCATCATAAATAATGTAATGATTGTATTCCAATCATTTTAACAGAATTTCTATGAAGAAATGACTCACAAAATGTTTAGTTGCGAAAAGGAAGACAAGAACAGAGTTTATAAAATTTACCTTAATTTTACACATCTCTATTTATATAGGGGTACAGTTTTATAGTACGATTCATCTTATGAACTTTACTAAGCAGATACAAAGTTGTAAAAATTAAATAAATATGTAACTTTCAACCATCTTTGATACATATGCAAATGTTCAACATATACATTACTAATAATAACTACCGGTAATGCCACAATTCTCTCAGAGATTTTAAGGCGCATTCATAGAATGATGCTTTCTTTATATTTGTGGAAAAAGACACAATGTTAATTTTTAAACATCACTTGATTCGAGTTTAACACATTCTTTACTTTATATTTTCTTGTGTTTACTGATTATGAACGTAACCAATGTAGAGATATACATAATTTCTCTGAATCGTTTTTATTTTTCCTTCAAAGCGTCTCATAATCTTATTTTCTCTTAAATAATTATTAGAAACCTCTTTGATCTAGAACTTATATCATTCACGCCTTAATATTTACCGAAACGTCTGTCTAAAAACATATGTGGTGTTTTGTGTTGTGTTTTACATATACCTCTTTTGATTCAGTTTTATACATTTGCTATCAATATTGCACTGTTGTAGTGTTATGCAACCCATTTTTGTATGTTAAAGTATGTTTGATACCACGTAAGTATAAAGAAAACGATTTTTTTTATATTCATGCGCATTGATAAATACCAAAAACTTTCTTGTTGATTTAGTGTGTCATGAACATTAAACTTCATGTTTATCTCACAATAACTGATTGTTTAAGCCAGCTCTCCTGATCACCATTTTTAGTCGTCTGTCTGGTCGTCCTTCTGCTAGGTTTGTTTATTTAAATTCCAGTGTTTGATTTATTCTCCAAAACTCATAACAGCTAATTTTATCAAAACTCGGAGAAATTATCCATATGTTAAAGGAGAGTAAGAGAATAACGGAGAGTGGTAATGATGAAAGGTCAAATATGGTTTGATATAAAAACAATTCACCATAAGGTTTTGAACACCAAATATATTAACGTGAAATTTGTGATAGCCGCTGTGCTTTGTATAATACCAACCATCACTAACGGTTCTTGTCTCTGATTTGTATAGATCAACTACAAATTGTAATGATAAACATTCGTTGAATCCAACTGGTGATTCCAGGGGAAAGCCCAATTCGTTACACTTGCTCAAGTACACGCTGAGTAAAAATTCCAAAAACAAATTAAAAGTTCAAATAGTTTTATATATATGTCAGTTGTTCAACATTTTGTTTAGAAATAAGATAAAGTTTCTTACGTGCTGAAATTCAGCACAGTTTGTCCGAAAAAACACACTCTATACTAATTTGCGGGAATTCAGCAAGAACAGTCCGATATAATTATGTACACAAACGCACAGGAATCCAGCACAGTTAGCCAGAAGTTTCGTATACACACACTCCACTATAGTACGGGGCTCCAATACCTTAATCTACTCTTTATTTAATTGTAACAGACATTGCTGCTTTTCTTTGATAACGATATAAAAATTGTAATCAAATGCCAGAAAAATAAACATTCACGCACATACATGTGGCTGTTAATAAACTTTTACACTTGTTAAATGTCCAGCAAACAAACAAACTTTTAAGTAATTTTATCTAATTAAAAAAACTTCCGTTTGTCTACTTATAAAAGCTGGTATTTTATATCTGTAACAAGATTGTGATAGCTAAATATTAAAATTATGCTATTTTAAACTTTTGATATAACAAAAATATTTTTCTCAATAACTATTTTCTATAGATATGGTTGTTTCAGCTTTGTTCAAACAATAACTCACTGTGATCAGCAAGGGGTCCTAAACCAAAAATGAATCGGGAAAACATCATTATATCTTTCTTTTAATAAAGATAGTTAAGGCTTAACGGATGAAGGTACAAGTTTGTGTTCCTTTTTATACCCCCCGCAAACGAAGTTAGGGGGGGGGGGTATATAGGAATCACCCTTTCTGTCCGTCCGTATGTCCGTCCGTCCGTCCGTCTGTCTGTGCAAAATTCGTGTCCGGTCCATATCTTTCTTATGGAAAAACATTGGAAGTTCCTACTTCATACCAAGATTGCTTATGACCTGAGGGTGTGTCATGACCTTGACCCAAGGTCATTTACTTCACACAAAGATAGCTTATGACCTGAGGATGTGTCATGACCTTAACCCAAGGTCATTTGGACAAGGTCAAGGTCACTGGCAGGAAAAGTACAAAATTCGTGTCCGGTCCATATCTTTCTTATGGAGAAACATTGGAAGTTCTTACTTCACACAAAGATTTCTTTTAACCTGAGGGTGTGTCATGACCTTGACCCAAGGTCATTTGGGCAAGGTCAAGGTCACTGGCAGGAAAAGTACAAAATTCGTGTCTGGTCCATATCTTTCTAATGGAGAAACATTGGAAGTTCTTACTTCACACAAAGATTGCTTATGCCCTGAGGGTGTGTCATGACCTTGACCCAAGGTCATTTGGACAAGGTCAAGGTCACTGGCAGGATAAGTACAAAATTTGTGTCCGGTCAATATCTTTCTTATGGAGAAACATTGGAAGTTCTTACTTCACACAAAGATTGCTTATGACCTGAGGGTGTGTCATGACCTTGACCCAAGGTCATTCGTGCAAGGTCAAGGTCAATGTTTAAAAAAAATGCTTTATTCCTGTCTTGTATTAATGGAAATGATTAGAAGGTAAAATTTGACACAAATCTTGCATGTGTCTGGTCATATAAAATTAATTGTTAGATTATCATGCCCACCTGCCCATCTGGAAATTGCCCGCCCTGACGTATTTTATCTTTTTTTTTGTGGAAAAAAAATTTCGGAAAAAATCGTGCTCGGGATACCAAAAATTCAAAACATTTAATGGCTGCTTGACATGTGGATTATGGTTTGATTTCAGTCATGTTTGTTATCATAAGGATGCAAATGTCTTCATGCATTAACAGTTAAGTTGAAATTAAATGGAAATTAAATAATAGAAATTGGTTTGTGTACTCATATTAGCATTAACAATTTTAAAAAATTGAGCAGTTGATATTGATAGGACATGAACGCTCAATGAGATAGCATCCATCATTTTCTATAATAGAAAAATACTTGAGTTATAATATTTTTTCTTTAGCGGGGGGTATCAATCGTGAGCTTGCTCACAGTACCTCTAGTTATATGTTTACATGTCTTAATCGAGAAAGAATAATTTTAGAAGAAATTAGTGTCCTTTTTTTAAATGTAAAAATTGCTTGTTAGTATAAAAATATCTATGACATTAATCATACTTTAATCCATAAGTTAAGATGGGGGTCACAGATAGGGAATCTCCGTGTAACGAGAGCGAAAGGGGACCGGGTCCGGGTTTTGGTTTTACTATGGAAACTTTCTGAAGAAAATCTAGATTATAATTTAAAAAAAAAAAAAAAAAATGAATGTTGGAGACAGTACTCAACTAAGGATTTTTGCTCCATGTTTTACAATGAGATACCTCAAGGATAAGATTTCATATTTTACACAAAAATGCCCGTAATCTTCTTGTCATCGTAAAAACATGATTTTATACACAATGTCTTTAGAAACAAGGAAGAGACCACATAGGAGTTTGAATGTAATAAATTTTAAAATTTTCAAATCTTAAGCTTGACAATCATTCAAAATTTAATTTTATTTAAGTAAATGTTTGGAGTATTTCTCCGTATATTTTATTCAGTAAATAAGAAAACAAGCTCGTTTGAAGAAAAAAAAAGAGAAAAAATAAGGAAATCATTTTACACTAACAGCATAATTAAGATAGAAAGCTACTTCAGGCAACGTAAATTGTGTAAATCAGGTGAGCGATATGACCCATGGGTCATTGTTTTTTTAAACCTAACTTTTGCTAAATATATAATCTTTATATCAGATGTATTTACAGAATATCAGTAAAATTTATTATCTATTTTTATATCTATATACTATTCATCAGAACCTACATGTAAATATATTTAACTTTGTAAGCTGCCATTTTCTATTAGAAATGCTTAACTTTAAAAAAAAAGCAAAAGGTTAAAAAAAATCACAATATTCTAATTGATTTGATAAATGAAGAGTTGAACTACATTGTAGGTACCGGACCATTCACATACAATAACGAAACATATACTGACCCCAGACTGAATCCTTACCGTCTGATGGTCGTTTCTTCAAGCTGTAATACGTGGAACGAAGGGACAGAAAAATGGAGATCGGATTCTTGTCTGGTAACAAAATTTCAATTTTCAGCATCTTTCAAAATGCGTACTTAGTTTTGCCTCTTGTCATTTCAACGAAAATAAACTAACATTTGGTAATCAAGTACATGTAAATGTGCTATAAATAGCATCAAGATCTACTTCAATCTTTATCCAGGATCTCACCATGTTAGTAAAAATGACCTATCAAATCATTCAATACTTTTAACATATGCTCAGCTCGGATACCAAGATTTTCGGTGTCAAAAATAAAACAGAAAATCATTATTATTAATATAAAATGACCCACGTCACGATATCAACTCAGGGAAACATCCATAAGGGTTCTCCACACACCGGTAAAAAGTTCTGCATAGAAGCCCGTTCTTCTTAATTACTTCAAGATATGGATTTTTGGCAAGTGTTTGACTTGAAAATGACCAAAAATAATGTTAATTTGGGGAAAAATTCAACTTTTAAAATTTTACCGCTCTTCATAAGAATAAAAGTCTCTGCAGTATTTGGTAGACCGAAGCTACATTCATTGCGCCAGAGAGATGGACACCAAATTTTGGCGATATAAACTGTTTCACAGTGCAATAAAAACGCCATGTTGTGACATACTGCCATAAAAAGAAAGTAGAAGTGACGGGGTGTCGAGGATCCTTAAAATCGACGCGCTATTTAGAACCCCTGCCTTAAAAAACTGAACAAACCCTCAGTCGAGGGCTTTAACGCTCACCAGAGTTTATAGAACAATAAATATTTGATAAAATACAAATATTATTAGTGTCTTTTTATAGCATTAAAATTCGCATTTTATCCAATTATCAAAAATAGAACTATTTCGTTTTCATGAAGTATTTTGCAGGTTTGTGTATACTCAGTATGTAATGATATAATTCCATCCTGAAACAACAAAAATGTGTTTACAGATGGATTGGCACCCAATCAAGGGCGAAGTTTCCTGTGAATGTTCTGGAGAAAACGGTTTGACGTTTGCGAATTCCTTTTATGTTGCTCCGAACACCATTGACTTTTCGACCGTGTTTTTGAAATTTTCTCCCAAGGACCAGGCCGCCGTTTTGGCAATATTTATTCTCATCATTGTTTTGTATGTTATATTGATGATTTGGGGCCGTCATCAGGATAAAAAGGACATTGTCAAGGTATGCATAATATTTTTATATCTATTGCACTTAAAAAACTTTGAGGAGGGCTGGATGGCCGTGGTTATTTTAGTTAATATTAATCTCCTTGTGAAGAAAATATCAGTATTATCTAATAAATATATAAAAAAATATATTCATATTTTAATTTTTCATTTGTTAAAACTTTTTTGCATGAAGAATTCATCAGAAAATTTTTAAGGTAGAACCAGTATAGGTAATTTGATTCCAGCATCCATAATCACAATTGACTTAAAGTTCATTTGTTTATACAGTTATAAAAATGACCTTAAGTTGATTCACCAGAATGATTTCTTTCAGTGGGGAGTGACTCCCTTGATTGACAACTTCGTTGACGACACCTACTACTACCTGATCACTGTGTACACCGGAATGAGGAGGGGCGCTGGCACCAGGTCCCGGGTCGGCTTTATAGTGGCTGGGGAGGATGATGACACAGGTGTCCGCGAGCTTTACGATGGCGTTAGAACGGTACAAATACGTTAAATCATGAAATACACAGATGGTTTGTAATACGTGTACTGTAGTTTTATCAGAATTCTGCGTATATCTATTTCCTTTGGTTTTGTTGTTGAGTCCATACACAAAAAATCAAGTGTTAATTGAAATAAAAAATGTGATCTTATGGTTTAATAATAAAACATTCTGTCAACGAAGGTAGTGTAAGGACAAAAAATGACGCCCACGGATATTAAGGAAAACACAGTTTGTAACAAATACTGGCTAATTGGATTTTGTACTGTCGTGTAGTAAGGTTTCCTACAATTTGTTACATGTTATTTTATAAATCTTGTTAATAGTCTTATACTGTATTTAACATCTTTCATTAATTATGCCATTTTCCAACAATTTTTGAGCAGGAATTTTCCACAGCTAGTGTCAATCACTTCCTTATGGCAACATCTCAGCCACTGGGCCCTTTGACTTACTTGTATATCTTTCATGACAATTCTGGAGAGGGAGAGTGGTCATCCTGGTATCTTAATCGTGTGGACATTGAAGATCTTCAAGACCGCACAAGGTTCTTTATCATTTTTCGTCGTTGAATTTTTAGTAAAGAAATGATATATTTTTAACTACCAATAATTTTTTAAAACTCCCAATGATTAGGGCATTGCAAGTTTTTTCTTTGTTAAGCGTCCACCCAAAACTCAAAAACCTATCTTTCTAAAAAAAAACACACAACTTTAAAGGTTCAACAAAATAAAACTTATTATATATTTTGAAATATTTTCTACATTTTGTAACAATTTCATAAAATAACAAATATGGTTTCCATTTTGAATGTGTGGTTATTATATAATAATTAATATTTGATTTCCGATCCCGATTTAAAAATGCGATCCCGAGCCCGACATACGAAAAAGCAATCTAATTTTATGAACAACCATTGTGTTTTTTATTATTTTACATCTCAAATCCAATCCGTCCGCGGACGCTAAACATGGAAAAAACTTGGAATGGCTTTAGTACTTTTGTTGTACTGAGATTTTTGCCATTTTAGGTTTGTTTTCTTGTGTGGACGTTGGCTCTCATTGGATAGTTTGGATTGCCAAGTAGAGGCTGTTTTACCCGTTTGTGGGCGAGAAAACGTAACAACCTTCAAGAATATGTTTTTCATCAACTACAAAGAAAATTTAGCTGACAATCACTTATGGGTGTCCATCTACTTCCGTCCAACAAGTAGTCATTTCACTCGAATACAAAGAATAACTTGTTTACTACTTTTTATAATGTTGACTATGATTGGAAATGCGGTGTACTTCCGACCGGAAGACGAATATGAAAATCCAGCTTTGGTTAAAGTTGGTCCATTGCAGTTTTCATGGCAGACAGTGTATATTTCTTTAATGAGTACCTTGATATCTACTCCAACAACTATACTTGTTGTTTCGCTGTTTAAAAAGGCCAAACCACGCGTGATTGATCACGACGTCAAGGATTCCTCACTCAAGTATTCTATGCCGGTCATCAATAGTTTCATGGACAAGCTGTTGAAAGAGAGCAAGGAACTAGAGCGCACTTTGGTTGCCAAAGGTGTCATAAGTAATGACGGAACCATATTGCCGTATTGGGCATCCTACCTTGGTTGGTTTCTTGCAATAGCCGGGAGCATCACGTCTGCGTTTTTTATCATGCTTTTCAGTATGGAGTGGGGAAAGACGAAGACTGAGATGTGGCTAGCACAGTTTTTCCTTGCTTTCTTTGAATCGGCATGCATACTCGATCCATTAAAAGTGCGTTTCCTCACGTATACGGTTTATCTGTTTGCATGTATTTCATCATGGAAGCAAAGTTCTTGATTGTTGACGTACGTTAAACTTTAATAGCATTCTATTTCTGATTGCAGGTTGTGATGATGGCTGCTGTATTTGCTTTGATATTTTCACAAACAGATCGATTCAGACCATCAGGATTAACTAGAGAAATAGTTTTAAAGAATTACAGACAACGTTATGGCCAAGAACAAAGTAGATCCTGTTTATTGAATGTTACCAAAATAAACTCTCAAACAAACAAATTATTCAGAAGTTTTTAAAGAATTAGACAAATAAAATTGACACATTCATTATTTTAGAAATATTAAATTTTAAACATTTTGAGATTTTAGAACAGAAATATGGACAAATTATATTAATTTTTTTAGATAAGTAATTTGAGAATGCAAAAATATTTCTAACCTGTCGTTTTATTTTTTAAGGTATACGTATACCTGCCCCACCGCTTAATCAAGCCCTCTTGGAAAAAGCCAGAGAAGAACGCATGCGTGAAATTAAGATGATGGACTCTTTGAAGCAAGTAGCGATCACGCTGTTTTATATATGGATTATATATAGCATTAGCTTTAGCAACCGCGACACTGGGTCTTTTAATGTACAAAATGACATCAGCAACCGCCTTCTGACCCCCAGTGAAAAGGGAGCTCAGCAATTCAAAAAGGTTTGGTTCAGGAATTTTTTTTCACAAGATGGTGATATAATTTTAGAAAAATTAGACATATATTTAAAACTATTAGTAACAACTGTTTTTTCATGTTCATCTTTTTTCAAGTTATCAAAATGTTACTTCCGTTTAGGATAGTATGATGCAGTTTTGACTAAATCATGTGTTTAAGAGTGTTTATAATAACAAATAGATTATAATAAGTACGTGCTCTTATTATTTTTTATGTCATGTTCAGATAACTACTACAAACCAATATATGACATGGCTTGAAACTATAGCCTTCCCTACACTGTTTCCCCAAAGTGAATACAGCGGAGAACGCCTTCATTGGAGGTACAGACAATATGCTGCTGGTCTGACCAATTTCAGAGTAGGTCCTCCAAGGCTTAGACAAGTCAAGGTTATTCAAGGTCAGTGTATTACTTGAAAAGAAGATGGGTGAATAAGGCGTGTAAACTGCCTATATGAGGATAGATAAGATACCATAAAATTAAAATATCAACAAATCTCATAATTTCTTTCTAAATTATTGAAAACAATGTATATTTACCATTACATCGATTTATAACCCTTAAATATATTTATTAATTGGAATATGTTGATTTTAACTGGCGTATGCGTGTCAAAACCTCCAAAATAGTGTCATTTTTATAACTTCAATGCCTTTTTTTTTATAGAGTGGGTCTGAGCTCCATATTTTTGCCATAGTCTATATAAGGTTTAAAGGAAATCAAACCGATTCCAATCAACGAAAACATGGAGAGATGACCCACTATACTTAAAAAATGTCATTTTGTATTGCAACAATTGAACGTTTTAGAAAAATATTACAAGTCCGTAAATTCGTGGTTGAAGTCACATATTAGCATTTAACAATGGAGATTGTTGTGACTGAAATGGCTCAGTGGTTAGAGCACCAGATAGTAGGTAACATTATAGAGCTAAGGTTTTTAGGTCGTGGGTTCGATACCACCAAAACTTAAGAATTTACTTTTTTTTTCTTATCGTTTGTTAAAATATTCAAAACTGAATATAGTTAGAAACTGTGCTTTTGTAAACTTGTATTATAACATTATCAAGTATATTTAGTTAAAAAAAAATCAATTTGAAATTGTATTTACGACTAAACCAAATGGGCATTTGCGCTATCTTGTTCCCCCATCTTCTTTACAAAAATATCTCATATAGTATCATTTTATCCATAATGCTCTTAATTATGTTTTTCAGATGAAACTACAATTTATCCATTTGGAACAATGAAAACATTTCCCTCATACAACATTTTGCAAGAGGAGACTAGAAGTTTTTGCTTTGGATGGCAAAACCCTCCGTGTGATATAGAAGACGAAGCCCGCTCTTTTTCCTTCCGGGCATGGAAATACACCGATCCTTTTGACATATGGGGTGTTCCCGTGGTAGGATACTATAACGTGTACAGTGGTGGGGGTTACATTGCAGAACTGGATGTCAATCTGGACTTTACAAATAGAACCATGAAGGAGTTGACACACCATCTCTGGATTGACCGAACAACAAGAGCCATTTTCTTTGAGTTTAGCGTTTACAATGCTGATTTTAATTTGTTTACCTACTGTACACTGGTGGCAGAATTTCCTGAGGTCGGAGGTGTTATGACAATGTCGTCCATATATCCATTCAGGGTTTATCATCACGTGGGTCCGACCGGATATTACGTAATGTTCTGTGAAATATGCTTTGTATTGTTTCTGGTGGCGCAGATTGTCAGAGTTGTATACTATTTGTATAAACGTCGTTTGCAGTTTTTCAAAAGTACATGGTGTGTGTTAGATTTAGTTGGAATCTTTCTAAGTTTAGTGGCCATTGCAATGTATGCAGGAAGAATGCTCTTAGCTAATCAGACTCTTGCAAAGTTTAAAGAAGATCCAAAGGCTTTTGTTAATTTCCAGCATATCGCTTACTGGGATAATTTGCTCATAGTTTTCATTGGTTTGCTAGTCTTTCTTGGTACGACAAGGTTACTAGGAATATTAGGGTACGACAAGAGAATAGGACAAGTATTCCGAGTGTTTGATAACTGTGCCTGGGATTTATTATGGTTTGGAATTTTCTTTCTCTGTCTTTTTGCCTTCTACGCAATACTAGGATATCTCTTGTTCGGGCGAGACTTGGACTCTTACTATGATATTTTCGAATCCCTCGGCACACTCTTTATCAGTATGATCGGTAAGAGTAAATTTAATGAGATCAACGATGCAGACCCTCTTATGGCACAGTTCTACTTCTTCACTTACGTCCTCTTCATAGTTTATTTCCTTTTGACCATTTTCTTGGCTATACTGTGTGAGAGCATTAATGTCGTACACCAAAGGACAAAGCTGGACCGGTCGGATGAACTCGTCATGTATATCATTGACAAAGTCCGAGACTTCTTCTCGACTAGGAAGGGTGGCAAAAAGAAGAAGAAAGGTTAATACATGTCTAATGAAATTCATGTTCGAGCAGAGTATGTTGACTTATATACAAACATTTTGTTCTCTTTTACACAGACTTCACGTCCATTATGATTGAGAACCAGAAACCACTGATCTTGCTGAAGGAACTGAGAAATGAAATTGACACCGCCATGTCTGCTTACTCTGAACAAGAAGACAAGGACAAACATGAACGAATGGTAAACCTACCGATCACTAACTGGATTTTCTGTTTTATGATGTATTTTGTCAATTTAAATGAAATGAAATTCGTAAATGAAAAATGTGCATAGGTTTTTATTAATAGATATAAATAAGTGCATAAAAATAACAATTCATTGGGGATATATTTCTGTACGTAACATTTAGATGCTTTACATGACTATACATTTATTTTTACTCGTATACTCGTTATTCCATTTTCTTTTCTTTATAATTTGATAATTTATATAATGTCAGACGACATAGAATGAACAATATTCAACAATATTATCAATAAATTTAGGCATCATCTCGTTTCCAAAACATATTTTTCTGTGTACTAGTATATCGTGGTTTTTTTTCCACAGGAAGTATGTACATACATGTATTTATTGACTTGTTCGAGAGACTAAATAGTAGAAAAAAAATAAACTCTACAAAATTGATAATCACATCAATCAACACGTGTATGGTTTTATGACTTAAGTTTGTTTGAGTTTCATGAATAATTTTCATTGCAGAAAAAGAGGGGCAAAGAATTTTTAAAGAGACTTGACGATTCAAACTAAACAACGAGACACAGAAACATTGTGAAATTTACTTGCGTTGTGTAACAATATGACTGTGATATAAAATTCAGTCTGTGTCTTTGTAGAATTGAATTGTAGACTGTAATGATATATTTGTAAATTATTTTGATTTTCTAATAAAATGTTTGTGATAATAGATATCATTGCTGGATGTTTCACTTTAGGCTTCTCTAAAACATCAACGTATGTTTATTAATTGCACACTGAAAATGAAAACTACAGCTAAGGGGATATTAAATTTGAAAAGGAAGATGGAAAATCTGTTAATAATTATTTCTTTCTCCTTATTAAATGACAAGTGGCATAAATCCACGCTGATCAAAGGAAAATATTTTCCGTGTTATTTTCCAAAATTACTTTTTATTGTGTAGATTTTATCTATTAAATTTACAAAATTGTTATATCAATGGCAAAGTTTAAATAAAGAACATCATACGCTATATTTTTGTAAAACTATGATTTATGGTGGATGTGATCAGATTTGTGACAGCTGTTGACTGTATAAAAATATTTTTGTATACTCTACTTCTCTCCGTCCATATGCAGTGATTTAAATTGTAGACGCACTTTTAAATTGAAATAAATGTACTTAAAAAAATAAATGTACTTTAAAAAAGATTTCAAAGTTTTCATTTTTCTTCACGTATGAAAATATATGCATGTTCAAGTTCTTCTGGCTGAGTTATAAAATGAACAATCAGAGTCAGATTATTTTTTTATATATATTTTATGGTGAGAGAATGGTATAAGGATTCCAAAAATGTTTGTCATTTGACACCGTTTATAGCAGAAAAATAGGTGTTGGACCTTATAAGCCATTTTTTTTGGTAATTGAAATTTAATATTTTTAGATTAAAAAGATATACCTTATGTTTGACCGTTAAAGTATCTTCTTTGGAAAGAACACACAAGTTTCACACAAATCAATCACAGTGGAAATTAAGGTGGTTCTATATATTTTATAATATCTTACTGTTAATGTGGCAAAAACTTAAATTGTTTTTTTTTCTGAAATAAAATGGGGGTAAATTACACACGAATGAACAATGGTAATACAATGGACAGTTACTAGATGTTGTCGATAGCTTTACTTACCTTGGTGTCATATTTAAGTATAATTGTAAATTCTTAGAAACTGAAAAAAAGTTAGCAGAACAAGGACAAAAGTGTCTCTATTCCATGCTTTCTAGAACAAAAGACTTTTATTTGAATAACGAAACAATGTTGGCTTTGTTCGAAACATATGTAAAAAGCATTTTATGTTATGGCTGTGAAGTTTGGGGATCACACAAGGCAAATAGCGTTTATTAGGAGTGAAATCAAATTGTAATAATGCTATGGTTAACACTGAATTTGGATGTCATTAAGGTCTGTGAGAATTATTAGAATGATAAAGTACTGGTTTAAACTACTTGGAACCACAAACTGTATTTTAAAATCCTGTTATGTAAATCTTACCATAGACTGTAAAGCTAAAAGGTCATGCTCCAGTTGGGCAGCATTTATTAGGTCAGAATTAATTTGTAATCTTTTTGATTGGTTTTACGGCAAATAATCAAAGTTTAAAGAGAACTCCATATATCGCCTTATATTCTACATCATATAAATATCCAAAAAGTTTATTCCGTCTCTGATAAACTAAACTTCTCAAATATGACGGGTTTGTTTACGAAACAGTTACAAATTAGTTAATTGTCATGTATACGTCCGAACTTACGTCCCACCCCACCAAGTAGACGTAAAATTTGGGCTTATCTCTGATCCAGCGTTAAGATACGCCCTTCGAAGAAACGATATTAACAATGACCCAATAAGTAAAGTACTTTAAAAATTCGTACATACATTTAGCGCAAAACACGTTATTGGGAAAAAATCTATCTCCTTAAAAACAAAATGCCTATATATAATAAAAATTATTTATGCCCAAGCTATGAAAAATACATAAAATTTGTCTAAATAGTAAAACTAATGTAACTTCAGGAATTTTCCGGTATCTTTCAAACTCTCAGACGGGTAGGGTCGTTTTTTTTGTAAGCATAATAATATTTATATACACAATAACTCTCGTCTACAGTTTTAAGCGTAACTTTCAACTTATGCATCTTTTGTCGATATGCAGGGACTAAAATGGCGGTATGTTTCTGGCTTCTTTGGTTTTATTGTAAAGTAGTAAGTTAAAAAAAAGGTGATTAGGAGGACTTTCGGTTTTAAGGTGCTGCAAGTTATAATATTAAATATTACTATGAAATTACTCGAAATCCTGTCTAGTCGACTGTCTCATAGACACAAGAAATTCTGTTCATTACTTTCAGGAAGTCGGTTGCTGTTGGGCGATTCTTTGACTCACGTTCCCAACAGCCTAGAAGTTTAGCCGCCAAATGAACATTTGGATGAATGTCGTCTGGAAATTCAGGGTACATGTTTTTCCATCCGACTTGAATTTGCAGTTGTCTGAGACTTAAATTACGAAAGGGTTGTACCCCACACACTATTTCGAAAACAACTAACCCATAGGAGTACATGTCGCTCTTCTTCATCTGGTCCAAATTCAAATATTCCCCGCGAAGGCGTTCCGGGGAGGAGTATATTGGTGTTCCAAGGTGGCATACCGGTCCGTTGTCCGGAGATAATGAAGTTTCGGTTTCATTCTTCATCATACTCAGCCCAAAATCTGATAGCTTGGCAACTGTAAATTTTTCTCCGTCGTGATCGATTAAAATGTTACCTGGTTTGATATCGCAATGGGCAACGTTTTTGTCGTGTAAGTATTTCAGACCTGAAATTGTTTGTATTATCATCATCAGACGATCATCGTCTGTAAAATCATCCATATCAGTACAACCGACGTGCAATGCCTCGTGCAAACTCATCTGCATGTACTCCATAACGATGAAGAGATTTGGGGTGATGGTGCAGGCGCCGATAAATTTTACGACGAATGGGTTATCTAGCTTTCTCAAGATACTCACCTCATCAAAAAATTCTCTCTGAAGACGTTTATTGACTCGCTTTACATGAAACATCTTTACTGCAACCACGGAGTCTTCATATGTCCCATAATATACCTTGCCGAATCCACCACTTCCTATGGTCTTTCCGAGATTAATTTCTGAAAATTCAATGATGGGTCCCGAGTAGTGTAGCAGATCGTCTGAAGTTTTAGGAGCTGGGCTGGTCTGTTCCTCCTTTTCTTGCCATTCTCTTTCAAACTGCAGTCTGTTTATCACATGCACTAGTTGTTCAACTGCATCTTCCTCTTCTTCACGTAAAAGAGTGGGAAATGTCCCGAAGTCAATATCTTCATCCTTATTAAAAAAAAACAAATTATGCATCATATTTATGTGTAAATCTAATTTAATTCTTATATCAACCATCTTTTTATTTAAAAAGGTTCTTACCGGGTTTTCCCTGAATTTTTGATATGCCTTGTGAAACCACTTTTTTTTACGAGATGTCACGGTTCCAAGTTCCTTTCCAACTCTTCCAAGCTGTCTATTCAAATAGTTGTCGCAGTAGGCCCGTTTCAGTCCCGGGAAAGAACCTTTGGGTTTAGACCCCACTGGAAACCCCACTCTCCCAAGACGACGATTTTCTCGATTATCTGCGTAAAACTTTAGTTTAAGGGATCTAGATTTAGATTGAACTGCGGCTCCAATAGGTAAGCCAGCACGCCCTAACTTTCGATTTGAGAGATTATCTTTGTAAACAAGCACTTCTTCTGAATCCGCTCCGTTGGGTCTAGACCCTAACAGACAGCCCACTCTTCCAAGACGACGATTTTTTGGATTGTCTACATAAAACTTTACTTCAAGAGATTTAGAATTGGATTGAACTGCGGCTCCAGCTGGTAGGCCAACACGTCCTAACCTTCGATTTGACGGGTTATCTTTATAAACACGTACTTGTTCTGCATCCGCTCCGTAGGGAAGACCGACTCGCCCAAGAATTCTGTTTGCGGAGTTGTCAACATAGTGTTTTATTCCCTTAGAGCTTGCAATTCCCGAGTCCTTAGATACAACCATGGAACCATGATCCAATCCTACCCTCCCATGTCTTCTAGATCTGTTGTACTCGTTATCCACATATGTTTTCGATGAAGATGATGATCTGCTTTTTGGGTTGTCTACATATTGATTTGTTTCCTTAGAACTTGCAATTCCCGAGTCCTTGGAGACAGCCATGGAACCATGTTCCATCCCTACCCTTCCAAGTCTTCGGTTGTACTCGTTATCCACATATGTTTTGGATGAAGCTGATGATCTGCTACTAGATTTTGAAACAGACATGGAACCAACAGGCTTATCAGTCCTTCTAAGGTTTTGATTCATAGCATTGTCAACATATGTATCACTATTGCAAGAGGCACTACTTTTTCTGCTATATACTGAAGAAGGAGATGCACTATTTTCTCTTCTGAATTCAGTCAGGGAGTAAGCTCTTGATCTGCAGACCCCTGCTAAACCCTGGCTGAATTCATCATCCTCATCCCTTTTTGGTGGAGATGGTGATCTGCTACATAATATAGAAACAGACTTGGGTTTATCAATATAATTTTTTAGATGCCATTCTAATAGGCTTTCAGATTCTTTCTGTGCACTATAGCTAGCTAAAAAGCTCGAATCAGAATTATTGTAGCCCGGAGAATGTGTGCTTCTTTCTTTAGTCGATGCCCCTAATGATTCTAAGGACTTATCAACTCGACCCCGCCTACGGTTCATAATATTGTCTACGTACACCTTCTTTCTATCCGATAAAGGGGGACAAAAATCGCTGTCATCAAAAAGAGATGCACTGTGTCCTCTGTTTGATACAACCATTGATCCTAAAGGCATACCGACTCGGCCCAGTCCACGATTCATAGAGTTGTCTACGTATGTCCTCCCACCATCCGATAAGCTGGAACCAAAATAGCCAGCGCCCGAAGAAGATGCACTGCTTTCTTTGCTTGAAACCACCATTGATCCTAGGGGCATTCCAACTCGGCCCAAACTTCGGTTCATAGAATTGTCTACATAACACCTTTTATCCGACATCGTGATTTATGATATCTGAAAATTAAATAACAATAAACATTACATTTCTTTGATAAAGGGATATTCTTTTTGTAAGTTGTTTAATTTGTAAATATTTACATTTTTTAGTGTCTTTGCCTGTGATAACACTACGTATCAATTTTGTACTATAAAGTCCAATAAATTCAAAGCGGGGTTTGCTTATTTATATTAAGATATTTATTCGTACAACGGCTGAAAATTATGTAAATATAAGTAATAAGGAATCATTCTTTGAATATTATGAGGTGATAATTTCGGTCGGGGCGTGATCAAATCCATGATTTGATCACGCCCCGACCGAAATTATCACCTCATAATACTCAAAGAATGATCACTTATTCCTTAAATGTATTTCAATGAAAGTAGACAAAACATGCTTTATAAATACAAAGAAAAGGGGATCGGTGTTTACTTTTTTGAGTTTTTGCGCTTTTTATTTAGTAATTTTGCATTTAAAATGCAATTTTGCCCTATTGACAATTGTCGACAGTAGAAGAATGATTAAGTTAACTAGTAGATTAATTGTTCTCAAACAATTAGAGGTCTTTCCACCTATCATATTTTATGTTTTAAAATATTTTTGTTTCAATCTTTTTCATTAGAATCGATGAAATGCTTCATGCATTGCTTAAAAAAAATAAAGTTAAAAGATTAAGCATGTTTTTTTTTAAATTGACCTTGACCTTTGTTATTTTGATTGGTCAAGGTCAACTCTTCGTTTTAAGTTGGTTCGATATCTATACGATGAATGGTTCAAAAGTTCTTTTTAATAAATGACAATTTTTTCTAAACATTACTATACTAAATAAATATAAAAACGCGTTAATACACAGATTTTCTTAAGAAGTTCTACAAAATCAGTTTTTCTTTACCAGTAACATTACAGATATAAAAAATTTTAATTTACGGGTTTTCAAATGACCTTGATGTCAATTTATTCAGCCGAGGAGGACGCTTCCATTCTATGTGATCTGTTGACTTTATGGTTGTTAGTGTTTTTATTAAACTTTAGAAACTTTCAGGGGCAGTTAGAGGGGGCTTCTGGTCCTTTCGGTATGAACAGATTAAAGGTGTCTCTGAGTAAACTTAATACATTGGTAAAAGTTACAAATCCCAATCTTTATGGTTTCAGAAGAGTAGCGATAACAACTCTTAAACTATTTCTAGGTGGGGGCTGAAGAGCTATATTTTTAAATGTCTTAAGAAGTCTTACTACATCCATGAAAAAGTTTTTACATATCACCCTACACAAAAGAAATATAAAAAAAAATCAATAATTAACGCATTTTCAAATATGGAAGGGAATTTCAAATTATCTTGATCTTTGACCCTTATGCCATTTTGATCGGCCAAGGTAGACGCTTCCGTCCAAAGTAGTCCGATGTCTCTATGATGAATAGTTCAAAAGTTGTTAGTGGGTTTTTTTTATTGAAATTTAGAAACTTTCAGGCGCAATGACTGCTAGAAGGGAGGCCTCGGGCCCTTTCGGCCTGATCAGATTGGAGGACCTTCTAAAAGACCCATGACATTGTTAAAATTTCCAAGTCTCTATCGCTTATGGTTTCAGAGGAGTAGCGAAAACAAGCATTTCCTTCACAAAGGGCCATTAACTTTGTAAGGAATACAAAAGGTCTTTCACCTGAAAGGTTGAAAGACTTAATGAATCAAAATAAACGATATAGTTTTTGATTATGCCCCTTGATTAGATTGAATAATTATAAAATTAGATTTTTTTTATTAAGCTATTTTCTTCTGTGATTAAACGAGTAATTATCACTATTATAAAATTAATAAGCATGTGCACTATGAACCTCATGATCTGCGGTTCACAAGCCCGATACTTTAACCACTTGGTTATGATGATATTCAACCAGATCGATTAACACAAACAGTTTAACAAAACGATTAAATCTCTATATCGTGGCGTAGTGTCTTAAAAAGTGTAAGTCTCGATGTAGTGAGGTACCTTAATTAATCACGTGGTATGGGCGCATGGCGGACGCACAATTCTACCGGAGAATCAAGTTTAGGGTAAAAGCTAGTTATTAGTGTCGTGTATGGGTAGTTTGATGTGTAGATTATGCCTCATTCGTCCCATGGTAATAGGACTAAACGAAAGAGGAAAAACAGCAACCCGACAAAAAACGTCAGATACAAAGCATACGAAAGTCCAAACAAAGACCCACCCAAGATGGCTACCGGAGGCGGAGAGCTAGTGAGCGAAGTTAATAGAGAGGGTAGTGAGCGTAGCGTGACCAATGATGGTGAGTCTCGACATCTATTAACATTAAACGACGAGGTGAAAGAGACAGAATCCTTTTTAAGGCCACCTCCGGCCCATTCGAACACCCTTAATCGGCCAGACTGGGTCAACGAAATATTTACAAGACTTCTAAATATTGAGCAAAAAATTGAAAAATTTAATCAAATTAGCGCTACAGTAGCAGCACTAACACAGAGGGTGAGTTCTGTAGAGGGGGACCTAGACAATCTGAAGAAAACTTCGGGGAACATTGGTAACAGTATCGGAGCCTTAAGAAAAACAACCGAAGAGGTCAAAGGGCAAATCCACGACATACAAAGAACCCAATCCTATATGGACAACACAATAACTGACCTACAATGTAGAAGCATGAGGGATAACCTACTTTTCTTTGGTTTAGCAGAATATAGAGGCGAAAACAGGGAGAACTGCTCTAACTTAATAGATGATTTCTGCGAGGCAGAACTGGGAATAAAAGAAGTAGGACAACATATTGAACGGGCTCACAGATTAGGTAAAAGAAATATTCAAAGTGAAAACCCCCGTCCAATTGTGGTGAAGTTCAGTACATACAGAATGAGAGAAAAAGTGCGTGAACAGACAAGGCGTTTAGCAGGAACACACTTTAAAATACAAGAACAGTTCCCCAAAAAAGTACAGGAAAAGAGGAAACAATTAATTCCTATTATGAAAGAGGCCCGACGAAATAGGAAAATAGCCACACTTGTGAAGGACAAACTATACATTGATGGAGTTGAATACATCCCAGGCACAGCAGAAACAGAGGACTCAAGAATGTAGGACAAACCGGAGAACCCCCAGATTGATTCCTTGAAGCTTATATCATGGAACATTAATGGTGGTTTCTCATCCAAGATTACAGATAAGTGTTTTCGAAATTTTATCTTAACTTACGACATTATACTACTTACCGAATGTTGGTTAGAAAAAAATTACAATGAATATATGGAAGACTTTGACAGCTATTATTTTCCTAGGCAGAAAAGTAAAAGTATTCAAGGAGGAGGAACCGTAGTCCTAGTCCGTAGAAAGTTCCATAAATTTGTTACTTTTGTGAATAACCAATATGACACAATCATATGGCTGAAAATCCAGGGTCCCTTATGCAGCCTAAATAGTGATTTATATTTAGGATGTGTTTATATCCCTCCTAATAATTCATCTTTTCACCGTGTTTATAACTGTGATATATTCAATGAACTGGAGTCTCAGATAACCACATATCTGGCCAAAGGTAAAGTCATGCTTTTAGGGGACATAAACGCAAGGACATCGAACAGAGACGATTTCATTTTTAATGACTTCATCAACTGCGATATACTGAGTGAAGTTATCGAATTATTAACGTATGAAATTGATAAACCACTACCAGTCCGTATTAACCCGGATAAAGTTGTAAATGAATATGGATCCAAACTCCTATCTTTGTGCAAATCAAGCGGCTTAAGAATCTTAAATGGGAGACACAAACATGCACTGGACAGAGATTATACCTTCTGTGGAGGTAGAGGACTAAGTGTTGTTGATTATTTTATATCTACGCCTGATATATTTGATATAACAGAAAAATTTATTGTGTCTAGCTTTACTACTTTCTCAGATCACGCACCATTACATGTTGAGCTCCAGTGCTCCATGTTGGAATTCGAGAAACCAACAGTAGAGTCTGATCTACATACATCCCGCAAATGTAGATGGAATCCGGATTATTATGACGAAGCCAAAGGTGTACTTCTTTCTTGCTTGGAAAATTTGAATATTACTTCGGAAAGTGTGGACGTGGAATGTCAGAATACTATCGATACAGCCGTCGACCAATTTACCTCACAGCTCTCCAAAACTTTTGAACCATTTTTCGAAATAAAAATCAAACCTGTAAACAAGCATCGTAAAACTGCTTACTCAACCGTGACGTCCATTGATAAGCCTTGGTGGACCGCCGAAGCTCAGAGAAAGTACAATACGTACAGGCGTGACCTGTTTCTTTTCAATCGCAACAAAACAGAATCAACCCATGAATGTTTATTACGATCGAAAAAAGAATACAAAGTCCTGACAGCAAGGCTCAAACGTCAGTATCAACAAGCGGAGGGAAACATGCTGGACTTCCTACGTAAAAGTAACCCGAAAGCCTTCTACAGAAATTTCCGAGGGAAAAAAAGGCAGCAGACAAATATCAATCCAAGTGTATTTTATGAACATTTTAAAAACATCGCGCACGCCATGAACGCGTCCGAAAAAAGTACAGAATGTATAGACGCTGATCCTATTTTTGAGGAACTAGACTGTCCAATCACAGAAAAAGAAATTGTTGATGCTATCAAACGTTTAAAAAAAGAAAAATCGCATGGCACTGATTTGTTAATTAATGAATATTTCATTGAGTTTAAAGATTATCTTGCTCCAATTATACTAAGATTATTCAATAGAATATTGTCTTCTGGTTTTTTCCCTAATATGTGGGCACAGTGTATTATAATACCAGTTTTTAAAAAGGGTGATGCATTAGACCCCAATAATTATAGAGGCATTAGTCTTGTCAGTTGCTTTTGTAAATTATTCACATCTATTTTGAATCAAAGATTGTTAACATGGTCTGACGCAAATGATGTAATCACTGATGCACAGTTTGGATTTCAACCCAAACGAGGTACAGCTGAGGCTATATTTAGCCTCTCAAATGTTATTAATATGTCAATAAGAAAGAAAAAAAGGCTGTATTGTTGTTTTGTTGACTTTAAGAAAGCATTTGACACTGTTGAAAGATTGAAATTATGGAAAAAATTGTCTAACGTTGGTATTAGAGGAAAATTGTTGAATTTTATTCGTAGTATGTGTAATAATATGAAATCATGTGTTAATTCAGCGGGAAAGTTATCTGAGTTTTTTAAAAATAACACAGGACTTTTGCAGGGAGAAGTGCTATCTCCAATATTGTTTTCATTATATGTGAATGATTTTGAAATGGAATTTTTGTGTAAAGGTAACATACCAATACTAATTCAAGAGTTAAATCTTTTTGTTTTAATGTACGCAGATGACATGGTAATTTTCTCCGAAACTGCACATGAGCTTCAAGAAATGTTAAATACATTGTATTCTTATACAACTGTCTGGGATCTTACTGTAAATGTACAAAAAACCAAAATTGTCATTTTTAGAAATGGTGGTAAAATTCACAATAATGAAAGGTGGCATTTAAATGGCGAGCCAATTGAGGTTGTTGATAGCTTTACATACCTGGGCCTTTTGTTACAATATAATGGAAAGTTTAACAATACACAGAAACAGTTGGCGAGCCAAGGGAGAAAAGCCATGTTTTCTTTAAAGTCAAAAACAAGTCAATTGTATCTGAACACAGAAACAATGCTGTCAATTTTTGATACTTATATTGCTAGTATATTAAATTATGGCTGTGAGATATGGGGCATGCATGCTGCAAATGATATAGAAAAGGTGCATTTAGAATATATTAAATTTGTGTTAAGTGTGAAGAAGAATACAAACACTGCAATTGTATATTTTGAAACTGGGAGGCTACCTATGAAAACTATACGAATGTTTAGAATATTCAAATTTTGGTTCAAATTGTTACAAAGTCAGAATTGTATTTTGCAGTCCTGTTACAAAATGCTGTATAATGAATGTGAATCGTCTTTGGCACCTGCTGAAAATTGGGTTAGTGTAATTAAAAATAAACTTTTTGAAATAGGTCTAGGACATATATGGTATGAACAGGAGTATATACATTGTGCAACCTATTTTCCTTTAATTAAGCAAAGAATCATTGATCACTTTACTCAACAACTTGTAGAACAGATTAATTCCTCATCTCGATGTTATTTTTACAAGCATATTATTGGCCAGTGTTCATTACAATATTATTTAACAAAATCAATACCTTCTACATATAAGAAACAAATTACAAGAATTAGATTGTCATCTCATAGACTTGCAATTGAAAGTGGACGACACACTAATGTACCAAAAGAAAGACGCTTATGTAAATTTTGTTCAGATATTGAAGATGAATTCCACTTTGTTTTGAAATGTCAGCAGTATAGAGAAATCCGAGTAAAATATATTAAGAAATATTATTGGAAAAAACCTTCTGTATACAAATTTATACAATTATTAAGTGTTCAAAATTTTAAAGAACTGTGCAATTTGGGGAAGTATCTCCATCTAGCTTTCAATATTTATGATAATTAAGAAAAATTCTCTGGTTTATTTTTCGCCTGTTAGTAAAATTTTATTTTATACACATTGTCAATGTACTTTACATGTACATGTACCATATCATTATTCAATATTGCTATTAATTATATGTAATAACCTATGCCATAAGATGTATGTCTTGTGCAAATAAAGAATAATAATAATTAGACAAAGATATATCCAAGACTAATAAAACGGTTCGCGGCAATAAATATTCACGACGACGATGCTCTCTCGAAATAATTCTCGCACGCAAATCAAATTTGGTTTAGAGTATATGATGCTTAGTATATGATGCTTTCTTCAATTAGCTAATCTACTATGCACAATTAAGAATTACCCCCCCCCCCCCAATAACTGCAATTAAAAAAAATTTGAAATTGAAATTTTTACTAAATTGCAGTAAATAAACATATAAACTTGATATTTGATATTCATGACACTTATCAGCATTCCAATTCATATGAACAAAATTAATATAAAGCCCATAAACGCCAAAAGGATGCAACTAAAAATAATATTGCTAATAATGATAGACGTTATGAGCAATTATGTTATTTGTGCGGTTAAAAGTTTCATTTTTCTTACCTGCAGCTCTACGCTGTAGAACTTCAGTCATGCACTATACCGAAAGTAGAAATACAGGGTGATTTTTAGAAAATAGTTATCTAAAACACGATTTATAATCTCTTAAACGATAAAAGACATAAAGCTCTTCAAAAGATCGAGGTTGTGCACAATTGATAAATCAAAAAGTGTGGAAGCTCGGTAGGGCTCGAAAATCGAGATCCATCCGGAGTCTCAATTTTTCATGTATATTTCTTATTGTATGTTCCATCTTGATAATATGTTGTTAAAACATATATAACAAAAAGGTTCAAAATTACAAGAGCTTTCATTTGATGCTAAGAAAAAAGGGCTAGCCTTTCAAATCAAGGGCCGAGATGGGACTAAAGGCTTCTATCTTTAGATTTTTGATGATCAATATTTTGTTAAACATAAAAGAAGCGAAATTGTTAACCTATTTCAAATAAAATCGAAAAAAATTTATAAGCTAAATAAATCAAATCGATGTCGGATTCCTGGAAAGTCTATAGAAATATATTGAAGGTATTCAAAGATGAATAGAATTGTGACGATCCTAATGATTGAAGATGTTTCATAATTCTGACCCACAATTTAAGCCTTTCTTATCCCATATGCAGTTCTGCATTTCCAAGAGTACTATAGCCAGCTTAGTGATCAAAATCACGCACATTTTTGATAAGCACTTTCCATACAGTGTAGCAGGTGTGTGACAAATAGCGTAACAATACTAGCAAATATCGAAAATTGACGGTAGTCGGAGAGTAAAAAAAAATTATGCTTATTAATAAATTCATGTCATTTATTGATAAAAATTACCAGGCTCATTAAATCTCTACGTGATCCGATTAAAGGATTCTATTATTAATCATATGGAGAAAAATGGAGCGTTTTTTAACATTTTGACCGTAATGCTGGTAGTAAGTCACTCCAGTTGCTGAAACGCTTGCAAACCAGAGATGTTTGTAAAACACTCATGCCCCCCCCCTTCCTTGGAAACATCTGCAAAGAAAATAAACCTAAACTGCAAATAATTGAAACCTCTGCAAAGAAAATGAACGGAAACTGCAAATAATTGAAATATTTCTACGCCCAAGGCACATAACTCTGTCAAAAAATGCTTGATCGTACCCACAATTGAACTCGACCTAGATATTATTAAGAATAATATGTATACCAAATTTCATTTCAGTAAGTACAACCTCTGCGAAGAAAATGAACAGAAACTGCAAATAATTGAATTTTTTCTAAGTCCAAGGCACATAACTCTGTCAAAAAATGCTTGATCATACCCAAAATTAAACTCGATCTAGATATCATTAAAAAATACATGTAATATGTATACCAAACTTAATTTCAGTAAGTACAACCTCTGTGAAGAAAATGAACGGAAACTACAAATAATTGAATTTTTCGAAGTCCAAGGGGCATAACTGTCAAAAATTTCTCGATCGTACCCAAAATTGAACTTGACCTAGATATTATTATGATAAACCTGTATAACAAATTTCATTTCAATATGTGCATCCTCTGCGAAGAAAATGAATGGAAACTGCAAATAATTGGAATTTTTCGAAGTCCAAGGGGCATAACTCTGTCAAAAATTTCTTGATCTACCCAAAATCGAACTTGACCTAGATATTATTTTTAATTATATTATTTATCATATTATTAATATGCCCTCCCTTCTTCAAAGGGGGCATAAAAATGTACAGGATTGCCGATAACCAAATGTGTTGTGAGCATGTAGTTATTATATTTATAAATACATCTAAGTCCATGAGTTCGCACTACACGGTAATCTGACGATGATACACATAAGAAAATAACAAACCATTTATCTAAATGTATCAAATTTATTTTGATTACTAATTAGATAAAAAAAAATACTTGTAAAATATGTTCCTTGTTGTTATACAAATCAGTAATGCATGTAAGCTTCATATACGTTAGTTGATTATTATAAAGTAAGAATGAGGACAGATAGTGAAACAACAAATTATCAGTCTATACCGAATTCGTACAAACATTTAGCGCGAAAATATATTATTAATGAAAAATTGTTATATGCTTATTTTAAAATACACAAATATTGCTTTGAAACATGCAGAACTACTACTTTATCCCTGTATATCATGATCATATTTGCCTATACTCTAAGCTATGAATTAAACATACAATTTGTCTGTATAATAACGACATGATACTGGACATATACTAATAATTGTCTAAATAACAAAAATTAAACATCAGTTAACGAAGTAACAGATCTAGACTAAAAGACTAAAAGACTAGAATTGTGTGTACAATACAAAAAGCATTGTTGTAAAATATGATAAAGTTCACAAACTATAGAATATATACGTTATGGTTTACAACAACCGTGTGTATAAACTTGGGTTTCGAGCAGAGGCGCTCCACATTTAAAACAATAAACGTTACAAATATCTTTATACATGTATATCATAAAATTATTACGAGGCCATCGTCAGAAACTCACGGTTGATTACGCGTCGATCTTCTCTCCATCACGTAGAGGAATGACGCATAATCAACCGTGGGTTTCCGACGGTATTACGCGAGGTCTACAACTGCCACCTTGCGACCGATGCCGTTTAATTTCTCGGCAGTATGTAGTCATATTTTGATCAAGGCACACTAAACATATTTCTAGACACAATAACTGATCATCTATCATTGCAAACTGTTTATCAAAATACAATTTTTTAAATTTAAAAACAAGCGTGATTTTTTCAAGTTGAAGATCCGAGGAATAAAATGGCAGCGAGTTGCAGGCCAAGATGAGTTTGTAGTTAATGGTATTTTAAAAATCGATTTTTAAGGGAAAATGCTTTCAGTTTGAAGGTGCTGCAATGAACATGTAGCATATTTCAGTATAACTTTGAAAATCAAAGCCTGTCTAGTCCACTGTCTCGTAGACACAAGAAATTCTGTTCATAACTTTCAGGAAGTCGGTTGCTGTTGGTCGATTCTCCGGCTTACGATCCCAGCAACCGAGAAGCTTGGCTGCCAGATCAACATTTGGATGAATGTCCTCAGGAAATTTGGGGTACATGTTTTTCTCTCCTACCTGGGTGCGCAGTTGTGCGGCGCTTAAATTGGGAAAGGGCTCTTCCTCGCACACTATTTCGAACACAACCAACCCATAGGAGTACATGTCGCTCATCTTCATCTGGTCCAAATTCATCAGTTCCCCACGAAGGACTTCTGGGGGGGAATAGCGAGGTGTTCCGATGTGACGAACAAGTTCGCTGTTGGAAGATAGTGAAGTTTCGGTTTCGTTCTTCATCATACTCAGCCCAAAATCTGTCAGCTTGGCAACTGTAAATTTCTCCCCGTCGTGATCGATCAGAACGTTCCTTGACTTGATGTCGCAGTGGGCCACCTTTTTGTCGTGCAGGTACTCCAGGCCTGTAAGTGTTTGTATGATCATCATCAGACGATCGCCGTCTGTAAAATCAGCTAGATCTGCACAGTCCACGTGCAATGCCTCGTGCAAACTCATCTGCATGTACTCCATAACGATGCAGAGATCTGGGGTGGCGGTGCAGGCGCCGATGAATTTTACTATGAATGGGTTTTCTAGCTTACTTAAAATATTCACCTCATCGATGAATTCTTTCTGACGACGTTTAGAGACTCGCATAACATGCAGCTTCTTTACAGCAACCACTGAATCTTTGTACTTCCCATAATGTACCACGCCGAAACCCCCTCTTCCAATGATCTTACCAAGCTTAATATCTGAAAATTCTAGGATTGGTCCCGTATAGCTTAGCAGATCATCTGATGTTTTAGGAACTGGTTTGGTCTGTTTCTCCGTCTCTCGCCATTCTCTCTCAATCTGTAGTCTGTTTATCAGATGCATTAATTTTTCTATCGCATCCTCCTCGACTTCCTCTGGCAGAGCAGGCAGAGTCCCGTAGTCAATATCTTCATTCTATAGATAACAATTAAATGCAATATTACATCAACATAAACGTCTTAAATGGTTCTTACATCCGCAAAATTTATTATGTAAAAAGTTCTTACCGGGTTTTCCCTGTATCTTATGTATGCCTTGTGAAGCCACTCTGTCTCTTTACTACAAGTCACAGGCTCGGTTCCAAGTTCCTTTCCAACTCTTCCAAGCTGTCTATTCAAATAGTTGTCGCAGTAGGTCCGCTTCGATCCCGTGAAAGAACCTTTGGGTCTAGACCCCAATGGAAACCCTACTCTCCCCAGACGACGATTTTCTGGATTATCTGCGTAAAGCTTTAGTTCAAGGGATCCAGATTTGGATTTAACTGCAGCTCCAACAGGTAGACCAGCACGCCCTAACTTTCGATTAAAGGGGTTATCTTTGTAAACACGTACTTCTTCCCCACACGCTCCGTATGGAAGACCGACCCTCCCAAGACTTCTGTTTGCGGAGTTGTCCACATAGTGTTTTGTTCCACTCGAACTTCCGGTTCCCGAGTTCTTGGAGACAACCATAGAACCATGTTCCATCCCTACCCTCCCCAGACTTCGATTGTACTCGTTATCCACATATGTTTTGGATGAAGATGATGACCCGCTACTAGATTTGGAAACGGGCATGGATCCAACAGGCATCCCAACTCTTCCAAGGTCTCGATTCATAGCGTTGTCAACATAAGTTCTCCCACTGTCTGAGGAGCTCGATCCAAAAAAGCTGGTGCTCGGAGTAGAAGCACTACTTCCTTTACTGGATACCACCATTGATCCTACGGGCATTCCAACTCGGCCAAGGCTCCGGTTCATAGAGTTGTCCACGTATGTCCTTCCGCTATCTGATACACTAGAGCCAAAATAGCTAGCACCGGAAGAAGATGCGCTGCTTCCTCTGGATACTACCATTGATCCTACGGGCATTCCAACTCGGCCAAGGCTCCGGTTCATAGAGTTGTCCACGTATGTCCTTCCGCTATCTGATACGCTAGAGCCAAAATAGCTAGCACCGGAAGAAGATGCGCTGCTTCCTCTGGATACTACCATTGAGCCTACGGGCATTCCGACTCGACCCAGTCTTCGGTTCATAGCATTGTCAACATAACTCCGTCCACCCCCGCTTCTGCTTCCACCTCCCCGTGGCATTCTGAAATTAGAGTATAAACTACAGTGTCTTTTTTATTGGAATGTGTTTCTCTCATATAATATGTGATATAAAATGCATAAAATCTTGTTTTGCTTGATCAACGTATTGAGAATTTGTGCTAGTATAGATAATTGAATTTAATTACTAGTAGCTGACGTTATAAAAAAAATTGGGTAAACATATTGGTAAGATTCTTATATAGATAAATAACCATGCTAAGAATCAAGAGGAAGAAAACACGCTGAGTAGGGACCCACCTTAAGACATGTAATAAGTTGCCATACAAGAGATCATCACTTCCTACTCAGGAAGGTGGCGGGGGAGGGGGGGGGGCAACAAGACATGACGTTAAGTAAAAACATTATTCAAGATTAAGATGCTGGCATGTTACAATCATATCTGATTTGCATAATTATAACTTAAAGTCGGATGTCCGATCGTGTCTACCATTGCTACTATGTGACGGATCACCGCCATCGAAATACAAAATGTGGGTCAAACGAAGATGACAAAGCCCAGCACTGAGAAGTAAGATATCAAGCTGTAGTTGTAAACATATATAAAACTAAAAGGTTTATGTTTTGATCTCTATTTCTTACTCCATTATTACAAATAACACTACTTTTTGTGCTGTTATCATTTACATTTTTCTTACCTGGAGCTACAATTGGTACACAAACAGGTTGGCTGTAATGCGGAATAACGAAAGTGAAAGTACACGGAATTTTTCAGTATTGGGGGATTTTCAGAAAATAGAAAAATACATTGGCAAAGCTATTTTTACAGCTGTTGGAAGTTTTACCTCGGTCAACAAAACATATTTATAAAATTTGCGATTAGTTATTCAATTCACGTGTACACGTTTATTTAGGCACGTATAGAAGGGGGAGGGGGTGTACATACCCCTTTACTTTTCTTGCAGCAACATTTTTAGAAAATAAATTTTGGAGCAGTTGCCCCCCCCCCCCTTTTTATGTCAGGTAAAAAATTATAGGGAAGTTAAGAAAATCAACCTTGAAAATTTTTTTAAGCTTGTCAAGATTTTTCTAATTTTTACCATGTAACTTGCCTATTGTTAATAAAAGATCCATAACTTACACCCTCTGTTTTTTCCTTGCAACTGCATACGCAAATTTTGCACTTAATGTATATTTTGGATCTTGTAATAAAAGTGAGATATTTGGGGGGGGGGGTGAGTTTTTAGTATAAATATTACATTTATAGTAAAATAAGGGAGGTGCAAATGAACTTATCTTACTACGGCAGTATATATATATATATATATATATATATATATATATATATATATATATATATATATATATATATATAAAAAAGAAGTATCAAAAACAGAGGTAAAGAGCGAAGGCGGAATCGAGAAATTCTACAGTGGGTATATTCATCTATGTGGATATGGGTGTGGTTTTTAATTATAATTAATACCTGAAAGTCAGTAAAAGATCACAAAATTTTACTTTCTTCTCGGTAATTACAATATATATAAATATCGTACATGAATAAAAAGTGTTTAAAGGGATTTTTTTTTATAATTACACAATTTGTAGTGCTAAAATATAAGTATCAAACATTTATTATGCGCAATTCGTGTTATCTTCCTGAAAATATTCAGCCGTCATGACAACATACATTAGATAAATTTCAAAATAGGTAGAACGACACAGGAAACATGAAACAACTGTTAAAAATAAATGGGATGTGTATATATTTGGTGTAACTCTCTAGGTATGGAGAAGACGTTGTGGGCTTCGAATGTAAATGCTTTGTAATTATCCATGTACTAATTAAATGACAATAAACCTCTTACCTTGACAATGTCAACAGATCTATTAATACTTAGTCTAACATTGACCGTATCTCATAAAAGTGAAACAAAGGTAATACCTTTATGGTTGACTTTGGAACAAGCGATAGCACTGTTCAAATTAGTTGTTGCAATTTTAATTATATTAAACGTGCATTAAATGGCATTGTTCGTCTAAAAAATGCGGACAGTAAATTCGAGAAATCAGTCTGAAGTACAGTTAGTGATCCATAAAACTTGCACTCCAATAAGCAGTTTTTATACACTAATAACGTCAATTTCCGCACATTTACTCACTTTATACGACGGAATGTAAATAATTATGCAGGTATATTTTCATATGGCAAAGGAAGTGAAAATTCCTAACTAGCACATTCCGTTTCTGTCATGGCTTTAAGATCATAAACTGGTTTTTCCAACAGCAATCATTTGTACACTAGAGACATTTACTGGAAATTTTCCACATCTTTGTATATTGTTTTAACCAAAATATTAGCACAATGCTGTATTAACAAAACAATGACAAACACAAGCATGTGACTAAACATTTTTTAATGACCAAAACAAAACTAATTGACTATTATCATTACACATATTGGCATTTTTTCTTTCTCTTGAAAACATAACTATTTGTGAAATCCTACTAAACCAGATTAACTTTTCCCGTAAAAACAACGATACACAATTGACATTACATACACTAGTACATGTAATATACAATTAAAATAAATACAAAAAATATCTTTTTTAAACACGGGATAAAGATAAAAAGCTTTTAAAAAATTCTTGACCAAGACACAGATGGGTTTTTTTCTCTCTCTCTCATCAGTCATCAGTAAAACACAAATTTAAATAATGTTTTGTCTGCTCCATTTTATTTAGATATACATGGCTGATTTTATCTTTTACTGTTCAAAAATTGCAAATCTAACTGAAAGTCTACTAGTAAATGGAAGATTTAACATTATAGACATAAATATACTAGTATCTCAAACGTTCCTCTTTCCTAAAACCCCCCAAAACTACAGCTTCCGATACTGTCTACTCTGTAAATAATTTCATTCACAGCAATGCTACACTGGCAAAAGTTGTTACATGTACTTTAAAAATAAATATTTACTTTTATATGTTGCAAAAGTTTGTTGCATTCAAAAACACTTCAATAAAAGGGGAAAACCCCTCTATTTTATCATCGTAAAATACAAACTACAAAAAATACACTTTATTACAGTAACACAATCCAATTTGAATTGTATATTTAAAATGCTTTCACAAGTCACAAGAAAAGGGCAAAAAAAAGATACATTTTCAGAACACTCTGTACAGGAATATAGAGGGATTAATCCTTCTAACATTATGATGACTATATATTTACATAACAATTTACAAGCTTTCTAAGTCTAGAATTATCCTGTAAATACATATACTATCATACTAGATTTTTCAGGTAATTAACAGATGAATTGAGGACAAAAAATACACGTTACAGTTTATATATAAACAATATTAGGTATTTACATGTTCATCTTTTAAATATGGTAATACAATGCTATTATTGCTTCCAAACATTCTGAGTCAACATCATAATGATCATTTCGAAGTTAAAAAAAAGATTAAGTTTGATTAGATGACCAAATGTGAATAAACTGCCTTGAGGTAAATCAAAATAACCAAAAAACATTGACAATTTTAAATAACTTATATTCAACGAGGAAAAAGTTTGCATGATTTAATTATTTGAAAAGTCAATTTGGAATAAATAGATATAACATCAACCTAATCAATTAAACAACAGTGAACTCAGAGTTTTCAGGGAGCTGAATGACAAAACACTGCATGCCGTCCTCATCCAGCTGTGTCTTGATCTCAATGTTTGGAGGCAGCTGGTCTTGGCCTGTACCCAAAGCTGCTCCCTGAAGAATCTGCTGCAGGACCTCACTGTTGATCTCGATCTGCTGCTCTCCCTCTTGTACCTCCTCTTCCTGCACCTCCTGAACCTCTTGGATGACCTCTGTCACCTCCTCCTCAGAGGTTGCCATAGGCACCTCAATCTTCAACTCTTCCTGAGAATACTCCTCTGGGTCCTCCACAACCGCCTCGACTTGGACCTCGGGTTCCATGGGATCCACATTTTCAATAATAATCTCTGTCGGTCTCATCTTCTTCATGGACTGCCCCATGTTGTACCCACGTCTGGATGTGGTGTTTTCTTTGCTCTTGATCAGGTAAGAAACGTCCTCCCTGATGGTGTGGGGGTCCACACCGTTGCGGCGACAGTTCTCAATGTGCTTGGTGGTGTCCATGTGGCGGTACATCTTCCCGGCCTCAGAAAAGGTCATGAAGCAGAAATTGCACTGGAAGATTCGACTGGAAGGGTTGTGGACTCTCTTGATGTGACTGTTGAGGGTTCCCACGCTGGAACAGGCATAGTCACACTGGGTGCATTTGTGGGGCTTTTGACCTGTAAACAATCACACATAAAACATCAAATACAGTTTCAAAGATCACCAAAATTTTTACAACACTCAACTCAGTCCTCAACTCAAATCGTTGTAAGAAAAGTGCATGAATTTGAGGTCAAAACTCAAACTTGAGGCTGAGTATTGACTTGAGGAAAGTTGGTGACAGTGGGGCCAGATATCTCAAAGAAACAAAGCTAAGTAAAAACATGGTATCTGATATTTCTGAAAGGAAATCTATTATTACATTCCAACAAGGTTACCTGTGTGAATAGCCAAATGCCGCTTGTACTGATGGAGCACAGCAAACCTGCGGCTACAGTACTGACAGGTGTAGTGATGGATTTTCTTCTCAATAGCCAGCTCAGGATGGGTGGCCACCAAATGGATCTTGTAGCCCTCCATTGTCCAGCTCTTGTGCTCACAGACTTCACAATCAATGGTGTTCTCTCTATGGGAATAGCTATGTTTCTGGAGCTGACTCTTTGTTCGGAATCCCTTTCCACAGATGTCACAAGACACTGGTCGCTCATTGCAGTGCTGGAAACGAACGTGTTGGTTAAGAAGTGTCCGCAATGCATACTTCTTGTTGCAGATATCGCACTCAAATGGACGCACTGTACTGTGCTTCAATCTCCTGCAAAACAGTAATACTGATAAATATAAACTCCTATCTACTAGTTAATAAAAATGTAACACAAGTAGACTTTTAGCATTAAAACTTAACATTATTTTCAGTTTGTAGAATGTACATGTTTTTTCTCTTTTAAAGTTAAAACACATATTATTATACATGTACTTACACATGAGTATTGAGGTTAGACTTTGTGTTGAAAGTGTTTCCACAGTGATCACACACAAGCTTCTTCTTGGGTCTGTGGTTAGAGACATGAATGATGAAATCATCAACAGTGTTGTAAACCTTGTGACATCTTGCACATGCAAACTTCTCCGAGTCGTCTGTTGCCTTACGGTGAGTGTTGATGACATGTTCATGACTTTCTTTCATGTGCTCCAGGAGGTCAACTTTAGACACGTATGGAGTGTCGCATATTTTACAGGTATCCAGGTCTGACTTTGGTTTAGCTGCCCCGTCCCCCTCATGCTTGTCGCTGACATGCTTTGTCATGTAACGCTTCAACTTGAACTTTTGAGGACAATGTGGACACTCAAAAGGGAAGTCATCCGAATGGTGAAGCAGATGGTGATTCCTCAGGGTGTACGGATAATTAAATCGCTTGTTGCAAATTTTGCAGACCAGGGATTCGTCATCATGGATCTTCATATGAGCATCGTATGTTTCTTGAGTGTTCAGGATTTTCAAACACAGACGACATTGAAGTGGATTTACATTCTTTTCCTCCACCATATTCTCTTCAGGACTGTGACTAGTCAAGACGTGAAGCTTGCAAAAGCTTTTCTCTAAAAATGTAAGGTCACATTGTGGACAGAGAAAGGCTCCAGTTTCATTCATATGAGTGTTTTCATGTTCTTGTAATTCTTCTTTTGATGGGAATACCTCCTTGCAAAAAATACAAGTTGTTTGAATTCTTATTTCCTCTTCACTAAGTGGTTGAGGTGTTACACTATCAGGGTCGACATTACAAATGGATTCATGTTCTATGAATGCCTTACGACCACTGAACTTGAGCTTGCATTTTTCGCATTCAAAGGCATTAAGTTTTTTGTGAATATCTCTGAGGTGATTACCAAGCTTGAAGTTGGTGGAGAAGCGTACATCACAGATGTAACATTGGTAAGTTCCTTCAAGCATTTCGTCATGGGTTTTCATGTGTTTGATAATTGCTGTACGCATTCTCATAGCCTTGCTGCAAAGTAGGCATCTGTACCAAACTTTATTATCAACAATTGTTTCCTCACATCGTCCTTCTAATAAGTGCTGGTTGGATACTCTCTGTAGTGGAATGCTGATATTGCCATCCTTTTTCTTTTTTCTGCCTGGAGTAGTTAGCAAGACTCCATCTACTTCAACACTGTCATTAAACATTGACTTTCTTTTAATACCTCTTGCTGATAATCGTTGACCTTTTAGAGTACTTTTATGAGTCTTGGGGCCAAAATCTTCATCTCCAGAAACCTTAAACTCTTCATCAGATTCATGGACATCCTCTGATTCTGATACTTTATATTCTTCATCGTCCTCCTGAATTTCCTCTAGTTCATTAGGTTTGAACTCCGCTCCATCCTGAAATATATTTTCCTCTTCTTTTTTTTGAACAGCATCTGTTTTCATTTCTTCAGTAGCTACAGTTTCTTCTCCTTCCTTATTTTCTCCAGCATTGTTAGTTCCAGACTGATTTTCTTGGCTATTGTCACTTTCTGCATTACCATCTCCCTTTTCTTCAGATGTTGTAGCAGCTCCTTGAGCAGTTGGCTTTTCTGCAGCCATCTTTTTTGGACTTTCTGGCATGATGCTTGTACTTTCTATTTCTAAAAGTCTACTTGATTTCTTGGACTTTCTCCCAGACCTTGTTGTACATACAACCTCCTGATCACCTACTGAATCTGCTGTCTTGGCAGGTGTTGTGGGCACCGACTCACTCACATCTGCCTCCTTCTCTTTCTCGGTTTCTTCTTCCTCCTCTTGGTATGCCATGTTATGGGATTTTCTCATGTGAACTCCAATAGAACGTCTTAGGTTGAATCCTTTTTGACAGACCCTACAGACAAAAGCAAATTCTTCCTTAGGACTTGATGATTCCTTTTCTTTTTCTTGTTTTGCATCTGCATTTTTCTCCTCATTATTTTCTGAATTTAAATTCAGAGCCTCTTGACTGCTCTTCATCTTTTCAGTAACTTTTCTGATCCTCTGTGAGGTTCTGGGGGTGTCTGCTGCCCTAGGTGTACTGGTTTTTGACCCCGACTGTTTGGCAGATTTAGTTCTATGTTCTCTGTCCATGTGTATCTCCAACATTTCTATGGACGGGAAAGTTTCTTTACATTCTGGACAGTCTGAAGGTATGTAGGGAGTCATCTTAATTTGAATGGAAGCATTGTAATCTTTGTTATGCATGGTCTTCATGTGATTGTATATGTATCGCTTCACACTGAAGGGCCTGTCACATTCTGGACAGTGGTAGTTTATCCTCTCATGAATCTGCATGTGCTGCTTAAGGTACTCATCTGTCTTGAAAATCTGAGTACATTTGTCACACTTAACCCCCATCTTTTCCTCAATTTCCCCTTTTGGAGTTCGTCTGATTGAGTGTTTAATTTTATTGGAACCTCCTGGAGTTTTCTTCTCCATATTCCAGTCTTCATCTTTATCATCTTCCACCTCTTCTGTTATGTCATCCTCTATTTTTGCTGTGGTGGCCTCTTCTGTGCTCTCTGAGGAGATGACAACAACACCTGACTCTGATGAATAAGTCTCTGAGAAAGAAAACACACAGCATTTTCATCAATACTGTACAAAAGTTTAAATAAATTTACACCTATATTATCTTTTGTGGTGATTAATGCATGCCTTAATAAAATCATCAAATACATGTATACAACTTTTACACTACTGATAGGTTTTTAAAAAACATTTTAATTAATATGCATGAGAGGTGGAGCTGACATTATCTCAATACATGTAATATAAATATTAAGTAAGTCATCTACAATTGCATCTTCACTAGCCAAGGGTTTTCGGTCCACTCTGCTCCCCATAAACCCTTGGCAGATTTCATTACGAAAACTCAGTGACAAGCTCCGTTTAATGATTGGCTGCAGCTGCGAGTAGCTGATCCAATCGCAGCGTTGTAAACAAGCGCTTATAAATAAACTTTTAAAAGAAACACACACGTGTGATCTTAGGTAAAACATTCGGTGCTTTTCACAAGTTGAGGCACAAGTGCTCGAGTACAGTATCTCCACAAGGATGGTCTAACCAGATCACTTTAAAAAACGATATATTTTACTGGATTTAACCGAGATTTACAAACTTGTCAGGGCTCGTGTGATCGTAGTATGGGAAGTAAACATGGCGAATGAAGAAGTTGCCTATCCCGTTAGCATATACGTCCCTGCTTATGGTTAGAGTTTCAATTGTTCAATGAGCTGTATTTTGTTTAATTTCTTTTGTCCACAATAATTACGACAACGATACCTGGTTTTATGGCTTGTTGAATGCATTTATATATAGCGACTTTTCACTCCCGGTACAGGTCTCTACAAACACTAGGTCTATAAATAAAACATTCCTTGCTTTCTCTAGGTTATATCTTCATTCCCATTGAATAGTATCGTTAATTATGTTCCTATTCTTGCTAGTCAGTGTTTTCAAGTTACTGTATATTTATGCCGTAGCGTGTATATTATCCGTTGTTTCATTCGATTTAAATGTAAATATACAAGGGGCGCAACTCAAGTTGCTCGCTAGATAGCGCCACTGCATCACCAAATTTTTCGTAATGAAATCTGCCAAGGGTTTATGGGGAGCAGAGTGGACCGAAAACCCTTGGCTAGCGAAGATGCTACAATTGCAATATACTGTATTTGACATGTGCATTATTTGACGAAAAATAGATTGAACAAAAAATTAACCAATTTTGTTAAGCACCATTCTGAGTGTGTTATGTAATCATTATAGATGAACTTGATTTAGCTAAAACTGCTTTCTTCAAAAAATGTGAAACAGAATACACAGCCAAATGTATTATGTTGACAGTATCATTAGATTTTTTTCTTTTTTTAATTCTGTTCACATACCAACACAGAACTTGTAGAACTCAAGAAGCAGCTCTCTTTTGCTATCCAAGAACTTCTTCCCCAGATCAGTTCCAAAGTATGTTGTTTCCTTGGTATTTAGGTTGTTGCTGACATAAAATATATCATTTCCCTTCTCAACAGCTTTTTGCACCTGTGTTGGAGACATAAAAGTACATGTACTATAATAGAAACATGTACATACTACTGTAACATACAGGATCACATATTAATTGAAATAAAAAAACACCCAGGAATAATATATTAAGCTGTACTCTTTACTTACTGTAGTAAACAGTAGATCTCATTATGAAATATACTGGTATGGGCTTTCAAATATTTTATTTTATCCTTTCCATCAAACATATAGTATACAGTATATATTATACTTTTTTTTTTAATCAGTAGAGCTAAATCATACAAAAAATTTACAAATCGCGATGTGTTCTTTTTTTAATATGTATATGTAATATCTAAATATGAAATACTTTAAAATTAAAATTTTTAACTGTGAACAAAAATCCCAGTTTCTGTTATGGAAAACATTGGCGCTTTATGTTAAAGCATTAAACAAAATTTTCTAAATTTCACCTTAAACATTACTCTTAGACTTAGTCTTACCATATAATGGGCATCCTCTGAAAGAGAGGTATATGTTTGTGTCTCTGCATCAACCATTCTTCGGCTGTTATATATCTCAATTCATATCATAACTCTGTAATAACAAAGGAATATTCAATAAGTACAATTATAATTTAATTAATATGATTATGAATAATTCTCCTTACAGTTTGCTGTCAAGATACAATATAGCTTGCTGTCAAAGAGTAGAACAAATGAAGGTAAAAGGGGTGGGTTTTCCCCCCTGGTACCCTAGAGTTTGGTGCTTGCATAACAGTAACACCAGGTGGATTGAAAACTTCACAAACTGTAGAGTTGCTGAGCAAAATTATTGCTTGCCAAATGGATTTATATAAAAATATATACCCGGTACTCCATTCAAGATTTCTATTTCCTTCACTAATTATCAATTTACACACATTTCATTTAAATGCCATTGAAATGTATAAATATATATCCATGAATTGATTTTTTCATTGACAAGTCTCCTCTTTTATCCCAGAGAAACTGACTTATTGATGTAACAGGTGGTGAAAAGTCGTCTCAAACGGGACTCGAACCCAGGGCCTCTGGCGTACCGTCCCAGCGCTCTAACCACTGAGCTATTTAGACCCGATATATTGACCGACAGTCACACACCCGTTAACCCGGTGACATTGACAAGAAAAAAAAATCTTACCATGGCTTACAATGAATTATACTAATTGTAGTCGAGTTCAAGTATAACTTTAGCATTTTTCACCAAATTTCCGATGTTATACGACAAGCATGCTAATATACCATTTAGGCAATTAACCACAATCTGTACAAATTCATAAAACTGATTTATTCAGAATGAATGTTCAAATGATTTCTGGTTTAACTTAAACTCAGTGTGACTCTTTGGGACTGAAATAATCAGAGACATCAGTGCAAAACAAAATTATCTAGACAAATCTTGCTAACATTTCATTTAACTAAGACCATGGTATAGCAAGGTAACACTAACAGTGAAATTATTTTCTAAACAGAATAACTTTTCTGATTTAAAATTTGATTGCAATCAGCATTCTGAAAATTACCAGTATGACAAATGATACATTCAAAAATTATTTTCCACTGGAAGTCATTTTATTAACTTTTAAGGAAATAAACATGTGTTAAGACTGTAACAAAACATGATTTACACATTGATAAAACATGCATTTTGGTCTTCCTCGTATGGATTAACAAAGTCGAGGAAATTCGAATCAAGAAAAATAAATTTGGTACACGGAAATGAAAAAAAACCCATTCCTTTTAAATTTTAAATAATTTGTCTTCAGTTTGTCGCTTTAAATATAATGTTCGCAGCTTGAACTTCGAATGATTAAAATTTTGCGTTCCCGCCGCCATTTCTTGTCCTCATTCGTATTAGCGGGATAACACTGAAGTTTTCTTACTGCATCTTTTGAAACATGAACAATTCACTAATTTTGTAAAATCATTCAGTTCATTAAAACATATTTAGTAAAGATAAAAAAAACATAAAAGGCCTTTACTCACAATTAGTTACATCCTAAAACTTATACGATTAGAATGACCCAAAATGGCGAGAATGCCGAGACCAAAACGCGACCGGATATACAAAAATAGTAAAAATAAACCATGAACGACGAATGTAAAATATCCGGATTTTTTAAAATTCGTGTTATATTTAAAAAAATAATAATGATGTTTCTATAAGCAACATAATAAGCAACATGCTTGTGAGCAAAAATAAATAAATAAATAAATAAATAAATATAGTTGTGTATAATAAACATGCTTTTAGAGTATCATAAAACAAAGGATAAAATTGGCTGAGAGCTTATAAATTTTTAATATAAAATAATTATAATGAACAATAGGCCTAATTAGTATGGTACATGTATTACAATACTAAATAAAATTTACACTGTAGGGTTGCATACCGTTAATCAACAAAAAATTACCGTTACTAGACAAAGAGGTGATATGGCGCTTACTTAAAAAAAAGACAGTCAAATATTCCAGTTTTATAATTTGTACGTTTCTTAATTTTTAGTCTTTAACAGTGAAAAATTAAAGTTAATTATTGGTCTTGGGACCAGCACATTTATTCTCATTTACAAGCAAAAATATTTTTCTAATAAAACATAAATAAAATGATATCATGAATTTACCAACACACTCATATATATACAATACATTAAATATAAACCTATAGCTACCGCACTATAGAAATGTTATTATACAATATGTACTAGCTAGTACACTGTATTACAATTAGATCTACTGATCTAAGTCGACTGTTATTATATACATGTACGTACAAACACACACACATTACAGATTACCAGTACACTTAGTTAGAATTTGTGGCTATATTAAAAACTCCCAACTCTGACCCTCTGGGTCGATCAGGGTATAATTTTACTAGTATTTATTAGCTTAAATTGCTGCCAGCTGACATAAGTATCACAAGTTGACATTAGCCTCAAATGTTCTTTAAAGAAAGACTTTTAAAATCAAGGTTTATTCCTTAATTAATGATTTCTGTGATGAAAGTTAATTAACTCTCATTAAGGCCTGCATTCTTAGGGATCATATAGTTTGAATTAAATTGAATCTGAATCGATCATGCCTGTGTAAGGAAATTTATGATAAAGCTTTGATATCACTGACTATTTGATTTAGGAAAATAATTCTTCAATCTAATTTTCGCTGATTTTTACATTTCCAATATATCTCCCCTTGGAAAATGTGATACAAGGTACTTGAAATCTGGCCATTTATGGCCTGTGCCAAGTTTTTTGAAAATAGCTCGATGGTAAATTCTCATGTAGATGAAATGTGTTAGGCAGACAATGACAACAATCTCTATACTACTGAAACCAAATAAATTTTGATCCAATTGCTCAGGCAAGCTAAAAATTTCATAGATTACAGACGGGCAGTCGACTCTGTTATGATAAATGATAGTTTATCAGAAAAGCTAACGGTTATGTATATTCATTTGAATCTTTGGTTTAAGTGACCAAGCTTACAAAAACAAACAAACAGCCAGCTTGGATCATTTTTTTTATTTTCATTTATTTTACCACATGTAGTAAATAAACTTAATATTTCAAGAATATAAGTTATACCACTTAGATAATAAAATCAATAAATATGTTTAAAGAACAATAAACATTCTATAATGCATATACATGTGCGATCAATTACTGTTCATTAATGAAAAGAAACACTGGTATCATCGCATAGATGTAGATATCAGCAAATTGATCTGAAAAATAAATACATGAAATAAATATTTAGAGTTAAAATATTTACATTATATCTAATCAATTTGCCTAAATGAAATAAGTTTCTGTTAAATTTACTTTTAAAACTCATTCAAACACAATGTTATTAAATTTGCAACCCCATACGAAGAAAATCAAACTCTACATTAATTTACCCAGGTCTTAGACTTATATTCCACCTTTTTCTCCCTGTTCATTGATCATCATCAGTACAACTATATGCCTGCATATACTGGTATTTATTTTACCTGTTCTGGGCTTGGATTGGCCACAATTTGTCGGTCCTCTTCAGTGTAATTTTCAATGAGGATTTCTGACAATCGCTGAAATGCCTGCTGAATATTCACCTACAAAATAAAAGAATTTGTTTTACCGTACTTTACAACATTATTTCCCTGACTGCTTTTAATAACACTTTACTTAAGTACGTAAATAGATTTAAAATTGCATTAAACATGTAAGAAACAACTAATACATTTGTATATAGTGAATATAAATCAAACCCCAAAATACACATGCATGCGCGGATCCAGAAAATTTTTCCAGGGGGGGGTCCGAAGGATAATTGTGTTTGCCAGGGGGGTCCGAGGCATATTTGCTATAATTTTACTATGTAAATTTAATAAATTTTCATTTTCCAGGGGGGGTCTGGAACCCCCCCCCCCCCCCGACCCCCCCTCTAGATCCGCGCATGTACATGTACAATGCAACCAAATAGGTTAAAAAAATTTAAAGATCCATTTTTCTCATATGTAAATATGAGAAATAAATAACATTCAATGTTAAAATGTCCACTGTGATATGAATGTAACTTGGTTAAAACATGATCACATCTTTACAAGAGGCCCAGAGTCCACATCACTCACCTGAGCAACAATAGCTATAATTCTGATCAAATCAGCATTACAGTATCAAATTCAAATTATCTTGACAATTTAGTACAGTTCAGATCAGGCGAGCTACATGTAACAAGCCCTTTGTCTTCTCAGAATATTTGATCTTGTAACATTGATGACATTTTTTGTTTATTTTAAACAGAAACAGACATCTTAAAAACAAAGTTTGACAGTACATGTATTAGTATCATGAAAATCTCGAAACATATACTACATACACACCTTAATTGGTTTAAAGAGAATGGTTTCTGTGTCTTTATTAGCCAAATAAAGCTGCATGCTCTTGTGAATGGTGGGCAGGCGAGACTTGATGTTTTTGTATGTCTCTGACACTACATCGTGCAGTTTTTCGGGCGTTGCAAATGGCTGCTGTCGTAGAGTGACGCTTTTGATTCCCTCTTCCTCCTTCATGTTTATGACTACCTCAGCCTAAAATACATAATTGATATCACTAAAGTTCAAGAATTTCTCTATTTATTCATGCAAAACAATGCAAACAATATTAAGTATTCAGGACAATTCTGATACTCTAGAGAACATGCATTCATAAGCTTATTTCCATTAGTTTGTTCATGTGTCTTTCTAATATTAAATTCTTATACATTTACATACATGTACATGTATCTCTTAAAATAGTTAAATTTGGGGGGGGGGAATCTAATTTTGAATCTTTTCAGTAGAAAATGTAGTACAAAATTGACACAATAAATGCTGATTGAAACACAATATTCAAATAAAATATTGTCAAACTCTATACTGTATTGTCTCAATACACATACCCTTGAGAGGAATGTTTTGAGTAGTTCATTGAAGGTGTCTGACATATGATGGATGAATTCCTCACAAGTTATTTTCAACTCCAAATCCACATCCTTTTTAGAGTCCACAAAATGTTCCATTACATGTGGAGTGCCCTGTACAAAAAATAAAATAAATAATATGACAATAAAGGATTAATTTTCTCTGAGCTGAATATAAATGAGTATTTTTTTTTAACTGCATGTACATGTACTGAACAAACCTCCAATATGAACTGCAATAGAGAGTTGTTACTGTTGAACATAAATAGTTTGGAACTGTTCTGAATCAAGCCTCGAGCAGCATCTGCAAAAAATTTAAATAGATTAGTCGTATGGACTACATGTATTTGAGTTCTCTTAAATGCATATGATTTATGTTCAGTATTTAATTACAGCAGAGCTTTCATAATAAAAAAAAAAAAACTACATGTATTTTAATACAGTTTTCTCAATTTTTTTTTTTTTTTTTTAGAATTTAATGAAAATCAGAAGGGAAACTGTATGTGCCTTTAAGATTCTACTACACATACTGTTTGTTGAGATTACCAAACTGGAACTACAATGAATGGCAGCTAGTTTCTGTTTGAAATAAGACATGTAATTGCACTGATTTGTGCAGATGTTAGAGGGTAACTAAAGTACACTCAACAATTATACAACACAGTTTTTCTTTCATAAATGAATGTCAATTAGATTTAAATTGCTATTGACGTACATCTCAGCTAAATTGCTTAAATAAAAATCCTGGAAATGTATGTCCATAGAACATGAATATCTGTAAAACTTCATACTTCATACAACTGCATGAAGTATGATTTAAATATCTTGAACCGTTTCTTTGAAACTGATCTAAACAAAAAGTTTGACTGACTGACGGATGGAAAGATGAAAGAAATGACAATCACTATTAGTCCTGGCCATATCAACGATTGGGCATAAAACAACAATTAAGGTATATACATGGATACATGAACCTACATGTATTTTGACAGTCATATGCTACAAAATTAATGCTCATTCCCTTGCCCTTTACATTTTGTACACATCAATGTCATCAAATGTAAATGCTTCATAAATAATTATAGAGGTAGCAAACTATTTAAAAAAAAAACCCACTGTAATAATAATTAATTCTCTATCAAACTTATAATCAGGCTTAAATTTAGCAAAGAGCTGGATTATCAAGAGGATTTCATCAACATAAGTCTATATGTGGGTCTGTGTAGTATATCGGTACATATCTGGGGATAAATGAGATTAATTAATATATCTTTCAAACTTTAATGTAATTTTGAGTGCATATGAATAGTCTCTGAATAATACAATATACATATATGTTGCATTGTTTTTATACAATTTTAATTAACAAAGACTGTACACCACAATGTTATGTATAAACAGTCTCTGACACATCATGCAATATTGGAAAAGACTTGGAGAGCTATAACAAAAGTGACATATTGGATCATGGCACAAATCATGCAGAGGGAGCTTACTTCCAAAGAAGATTAATAGAGACATAAATATTCCCAACTGCATACACATTATAACCACTCACCAGGGACAACATTTGAGAACATGAACAAGTGAGATTATGTACCTTTCATTTTGTTAAAATCTGCAAAAAATTGACAATGTAATTCCTATGTTCAGAGATCAACATCAGAAATTCATATGCACATGAATAACAAGAAGTCACATGTCTGTTAAGATCTGTATGAGTATAGTGAATACAATGTATTTTATCAGCATAAATTGATGTACATGTACTATCTCCTCTCCATGAACATGTAATTCATAATGATGACCATGCACAGATCCAGAATTTTTTTCCGGGAAGGGGGGGGTGTCAGAGGCATATTTTCAAAAATTTTGCTATGTAAATTTTAGAAATTTGAATTTTCCATGGGGATTCGGACACAAACCCTCCCCCCTCCCTCTAGATCCGTGCATAATGCTAAAGTATAGTGACTGTAGGTATACAGTGACTGTGTCTATATATAGTGTACTCGTATACATGTATATGTGCCTATTAAGTTACCATGTACTTCAACCATTATATTTGATATCAATCATGCTAGCTGTTTAATTTGAAGAAGATCTGAGTAAAACACCTTTTAGTTTGCTGAAATCTAGGGATGTTTCTCTGATAGAAAAGTCGGTTTGGAATGGTGCAATCTGTTCCCTCAGTATCAGCAGGTGTTTTATCAAAAACAGTTGGCCATCCATCAATGTCTGTCAAAATAAGATGATAGAATTCTGTTAGAAATAAATACAAGTAGTTTTCACACAAAATTTCAATATTTGCATTTTGAAGTTATCAAAATTGCAAGATTCTAATTGTATACTGAGCAACTGGTGTGATACTGTAAATGTATTATATTTGGCATGTACAATATTTGGCGGAAATTAGTTTTTGAACAAGTTAACATGAATTTGAATTAGTGTATTCCTAAATGTGACTATTTTTATATACATGTACATGTATATATGCATGACATTTAGCGATGTACTTTATTTAGCTGAAGCCGCATCCTGCCAAAAGCGCTAAATAGAATACACAGCCAAATGTAGTATGTTTACAGTAAAGAATGATTAAGAATGATTAATGATAAGTACCTTTCTCTTGGTAATGCCTTCCTTTGCGATTTTCAGTGACTGTATACAAGACTGTAGAGCTTCTTGAGAGAGGCCTTGAAATGTTGTTTTCTACAATACATTTTATTTACTGTATACAATCATCTGAATAAGCATTGCCAATATATAGTTTTATACAGGTGGATGTCTCCATACCTATACAAAAGAAAGAATTCATAAAAAAATTTCCTTACCAAGAAATCTGACAACTCTTTTAAATTTATTTATACCCATGTTAAACAGGCATTACACTACATTGTAATTGTTTTTGGAACTTATGTCAATTTTATCAATTGGAAATATCAATAAAATGAAGTATCATAACAAATCAAAACCTAGACAATATTACCGGGTATTTGTAAAATTAGTTTAATTTAAAAACAATGTTCAACATTGAACAAGAGAAAAGCTGTCAATGACAGCAAACCAGGTTTTCTTTTGTGTGAATAGTATTCATAATCCATTTTCAACCCTGAATTAATGAACACTACATATCCAGAGAAATGGGGATACTTTCTATGCAATATTTTGCTAAATATGACTAAGTTCAACAACTGGTATTTTTCGCAAAAATTACCAAAAACCAAAATCCAAGTAATATGCACACCTCTGATATATGTACAGTTGATCTGCAAAACAAAAACATCCTATCTTAAAAACTGTAGGAGGAGTTATCCGTACGATAGGGTTACCCTTTTGGTAGCCACCCACCCGCCATTTTCAGCATTTCAAGTTCAACAGTTGGTATTTTTCACAAAAATTACCAAAAAAATCAAATCCAAGTGATATGCACACCTCTGATATATGTACAGTTGATCTGCAAAACAAAAACTTCCCATCTTAAAAACTGTAGGAGGAGTTATCCATTCAATAGGGTTACCCATTTGGTAGCCACCCACCCGCCATTTTCACCATTTCAATAACTGGATTTTTCTTTGGAAAGCCCAGTTAAAAAGCAGAGCGTACATGTACACCTGATAAGGTTTGGAACTTTTTTATATCTGCAGACACTATCAACAGAGTTTTGACACGGGCTAAAGTGTTGGATCCAGAAAATTTTTCCCAGGGGGGTCCGAGGGATAATTTTGATTTCCAGTTGGGGGGGGGGGGGGGGTTCTGAGACCTATTTTCAGGAATTTTATGAATTTAACAAATTTGAAATTTTTTTGGGGGGGGGGGGTGGGGGGGGTCATGAGCCCCCGACTTCCCTCTAGATCCACACATGCTGTACATTACATCAGTTAGGCTTTGACACCAACTTACATCAATACATCTGTAGAGTTTGGACAGAGTCACAAGTGTCCTTCGTACTGTTGGGTACCACATTCCATGGAGGTCAGCTGGAGACATGGGCATTGTACTGGCCACGCTCTTCACTTCTACAATGTGAATGAGGTTGAGATTTTTTGTACACAGTCTTATACTTTAGGCTCTCTATCATGATACTTTCTGTCTTCCAATTATATTAAATCATTGTAGACAATGCAGATAGTTTTAGCCTTAAATCTGTTCTTAGAAATCAATTACTTTTTAAGATTATGCTAATCCATCATAAGTGGTATAAATGTATAAATATAAGTAAATGACTATATACATGTACATGAAAGTCATTATGACTTAGGTAATTGGGTTTGAAGTTCACAATGAACAGGTACACATTACATATGTACAGTATTAGGTGAAGTATGCAGGTCTACCTGTCTGGTCTGTGCTGTTCTTGCCCACCTCAGTCAGTTCAGCCACCTCCTGACTGGTGCTGGAGGCATTTGAGGCAGAGCGGGAGTGGCCCTTCAGTGAGGATGAGGAGGGAGTACGGGTGTGTCCCTTAGTCTCCCCTGCTCTGATGCTCTCAGCAATGCTCTAAAACCAAACAAAGTGAGAAGACATGCATATCTGATCAAATCGGTACCCATTAGAAAAAAAAATTCTTTCACTCACTTTTCTTTATCAACATATTGTTTGCATCAGTCTAACTATTGGTACTTAAATAAATTATAGTTGACAATTGCTAAAATTCACTATTCATCAAACTTAGTTAATTCAGGTTATATATTTGATCTGACAATACAGACATCACAATACTTAGTTCCTGTACCTGCATCATCTCCAATTTTTCAGGGTATGCTAGATCTCCCTGTGCTGCTGAATATTGCAGGATGTCAGAGCGTATGTAGATGTAAGTTCTATACACCAGTCGTTCCTGCATGTCCATCAACATCTGACGACAGACATTACCAAAGGAGGACAACTCCTGGGCTGAAAAGTTTTGGGAGATTGACAATATTTAAAAGTTTCTAAAATTAAATGAACAGTTTCCCAGAAAAATATCTTAAAGTTTTAAATAATGTGAATGAACATGAACAGAAGAAAACAATTTGAGGTACTAAACATGAGAGCAGAAAACTTTTACCATCAAACATTGGCAACTTAAGTTATTACTTCATGTGAATTTATTTTGACTCTGTTACCGTTGGCTTGTGTGTGTTCCTCCAGCATTTCTACCCTCATGATGGAACAAAGCTCTGCCAAGGTCTCCAGATGGTTGACATGGATGATGAGTGGTCGGAAAACATCATACAAGTTGTTACACAGTCGCTCAAGCATTTCACTGCAATGATCAATGTGTAACTACATATTCTAAGAACTGCTTGAGGTCCCTCCCTGTCCCTTTAATTTTTCCAGATTATTGTTGTTCTGTGTACTTTGACTTTATAATTGATTAGCACTTGTTTGAGGAATTTATGCAATATCTAAACTACCAAATTCCATGTACAGTAACACACGCTTATAACGAAGTGCCAGGGACAGACGATTTTATTTCGTTATAAGCGTAATTCATTATATCCGTCAAGTTTACAACATGTAATAAAGACACGGGGAATGAAAATCACTTCGCTGTAAGCGTCAATTCATTATAAGCATGTTCACTATAACCGTGTTTTAATGTACATATACTGTAAAATCTCATGTGTAACACGCACCTGTGTATAATACACCCCCCCCAAAGTTGGGTGTAAAATGCTGGAAAAAAAACGCTGTTCCTAATAATGTATGCATAATATGCACCCAAAAAATGAAGAAATTTCCAATCGAGATTTTTTAAAAGTCATCGATATGCATGTGTTTATAATGTAATCAAAGCGTTTAAAAGTAATATCGTTTCCAGATCTAAACCAAAACAACACAAGAAATGATTTCATTGATTAATTACAGTCCAATTATTTTATTATTGTTACGGTAAATAAACATTGTGAAGAAACGTTTGTTTGTCATATATCGTTATTATCAAGTCAAACAAATGATTGATTTATTTGTAATAGTGTCTATGTAAAGCAATATTGTTGAACTGCATAATGGGACACACAGTAAAATCATAATTATTGCTAATCTTCCTGCACCTGAATAACCTGTGAAGTCCGACATGAGACAGGCGCAAGCTTCACCGGAAATTGTGAAACATTGACCACGCGACAAGTCAACAAGGTGGCTGGTTACGTAATGGCGAATACACTGGCGAGAACTTGATTGATGCAAGGAACAGTGGTCAGAATGGATAAGTATTTTAATATATGGAAATGAAATTAAGAATAAGGTATTTCTGACAAAGTAAGTTAAGTTTACACTCATACAACTTGTGATATCGGCAGTCATACTCCCGTGGTATCCAGAATCACGGCCTGAATAAATGGGGTAAAATTTTTGTTTCTATGTACAACACGCTTCCCCCACTCGTGATCAAATTTTGGCTGAAAAAAAGTGGGTGTTATACACGAGACTTTATGGTATGTAACGTGCGAGTACCCATTATTGCCGAAAAATACACAAGTTTTCTCTATTACACTTTTCATGTAAGCTGTCATGTAAAAATTTCAATGCAAACCTCTGCATTGTTCATTTATTTAATTTGAATAATTATTTTTATTTTATTCTCATCAATATTGACTTACTTCTGATTAAAAATAAACCCTGTCCATTACCTTTGATAAACAGCAAGTCGAGTACCCATTATTGCCGCTTATATCTTTTCATTATTTTTTCAGTAATTAATCGGTAAAAGGTCAAAATTTTAAAAGAATCCAACAATATAAGATAAAGTGTAAGAAAACAACATAAAAAATTATATCTTAAACGCTATTCAATCATATTATAAGCAAAACTGTTTTCGATGTCCCTGCGGCGTCATGCACACAAACAGAGGAACATGTGCTTCACGTGTCTCGTGACGAATGATTAAAAAAAAATAATGAAATGAATTGTATAATTATTAAAAGCTTTTTGAAAATAAGTTAGTGTGTCCAGTAAAAGAAATAATGTGTGTGAAATTTAATAGCAACGTCTTTAAGTTACACTGCAGGTGCGCGGGGATAAATCTTTGATCCGCCTCAGGTTGCAGACAAAATGGCGTCTTACAAGCAAGCAGACGCTCAGTTTACTTCGTTAAATATTGTGTAGTAGAAATGGTATCTTGCTTATTTTTGTCAAATATCATAACACGGAGGTAAATATTCTTCGAATTTGGACCTAAACAAAAATGCCCTATCATCAAAGTGGATTACAAGTCAAACATTTAGTGGCATGTGTCATCGCACGGATAAAAATGGGATACGTTTTCATAGGCTTACCTTTCTTATGGTGAGTTCCAAGATGTTTGAAATAAATTTTCTTCGTTCCCAACTCTTATAGTGTCTTAAAAATTGTGTTATTTATTTATTTTGGTTTGTAGCTTAAAACAACGAATATATAGAGAAAATCTTGTTGTTTTTATACAATCGGCAATAATGGGTACTCGGCAATAATGGGTACTCGCACGTTACATGCAAGCCATAGGTTATATCTTGCTTGTGGGTATAACTATAAACTGGTACTCACTCTAGAAGACCCGAGTGTTTGGTGAAGAAGTTATAATACAGCTGGTATTCATCCTCACAGACGTGGACCATGAAGGCACAGCCACTTCTCATCTGAAAATAAATATCCACATAGACACACAGTCGTGGTATTTTAATAAGGATAATTCTATCGTGCAACCTTTCCTGCCAAAATCAAGATTTGTATCATTAAAATAAAGAAGGGACTTTCTGCAGCTCTGTAGAAGTTCATATCTGACAGGATATGATTTGTATCATCATGATTAAATAGGTTGTCTTCAGTGCAGTTGAAGGTTTTATTTTGACAGAGTATGATTTGAATCATTAAATCAAAGAGGATACTTCCTTCAGTGCGTAGAGGTTTTTTATCAGACAGTAAAATTGTACCCACCAGAGTGCAGTGGTCCCTGGCGTGCTTTGTGGCCAGGTCATTGATGGTGGAGCTGATACTGGGCCCCAGCAGCTGTTCCCGCTGGCTGAAGTAACACTGCTGACAGTCCACCAATGCCTGGCTGTACCTGTAATACACCGCAACTACTGTAAATGTATTATATTTGGAGTGTACGATAATTGGCGGAAGTTAGTTTTTGAACAAGTTGGTGTGGATTTGTATTAGCATATTCCTGAATGTGCCTATTCTTTAATATAAATACAGTGTATATGCATGGCATTTAGCGATGTACTTGATTTAGCGGAAGCCGCAATCCGCCAAAAGCGCTAAATAGAATACACAGCTAAATGTAATACATTTACAGTATCCAGTCATAGGCATACCATGGTGTTACAACTTTACAAGTTACTTCAAAAATGTGTACAGTGTGCATTATAATTCCAATGTCCCTTGGATCAATGATAATTTGGCTATGAAAATACATCCGCATTTTATCTTAGAAGTACCAAGTATCATATAATGGATTAATGTTATTGTTAATTAAAGGGTACCACGTATAATATGGATTCCAGCTATGGATGGTGAGTGCATGTAATATATGTAGTTTCCACATACTGTTAGTACAAATGCATATTACATAACAATATGCCCAGTTCCAAAATAAGTATGGTACATGTACTGGTAGTTCCAGAATAACCTTTATATTTGGTCATGAATCTGCCCATCTAATTATTCAATCAACTTACTCCGGACTTTTATCCAGTCGGATTTCGAGCTGTTCCATCAAGGCTTTCACTCTTGGTGCATTGGCTCGGAATTTTCCATAAAACAAGGTAAATGCATTGTCTCCTAGTTGAGTTGAATTCTGTGTGAATAGGATGATAAGATAGATTAATTTTTCAAACTTAAAGGGGCATGGTCACGATTTTAGTCAATTTCTATTTTTCTGTTTTTATTATTTATAATGCTTAAGGAATGCATTTCCAATGACCAAATGAAATTGGAGAGTCAGTAGTGAAGTTTTAAGCAAGATACAGGGCTCACAATTCTTTGTAATGTAAACAAGGCTCGTGCCCTGTGTTTGTTTACATAAGTTCAATATACCGGTAAAAAATCTTTTTCAAGCTGATTTTTCATATTCTTACTCATTTTAAGCATATATAAACAGATCCTAACGTTTACAACATTCATTTTCGGTCTTAAACTGAAGTTTTCACTTTAACGTTCAAAATGTAAACAAACGCTTTGTTTACATAGCAAAGAATTGTACGCTCTGTAACTCGCTTATAACTCAACGAATGACGCTCAAATTTTGGTTGCCTATTAAAAATGCCTTACTGAAGCATTGTAAACGTTAAAATCGGGGGAAAAAATTTTGACAAAAAACGTGACCATGCCCCTTTAATGTTAAAAAATCTTTTTTCAATTAGAAACACATTATAACCTTTAAATAAAAAAATTTCTTAAATAGTGAAAATACTATGGTACACATATACCATACAGTTTAGGAATGTAATACATGTACATGTAATGAGTTTTAATTATGGAAAACAACAGCAATGACATATATTCATGATCATTACATACATATGGGATTGGCTTTTTTAAATTTGTTGTTTGATGTCACTTCAGAAAACACTGGCTTAAAGTACCGTATTTTTCAAGGCATACATGTATGTCAATGGGGGGGGGGGCATAGGCCGAATTTCTCTTTTTCAGACAAAATTCAGGAAAAATCTTTAGACTAGCCGATCTGGAGGATAGGCCGATTTTCAATTGACGATTACACTACTGTAGTGAAAGTATGACCAGGGACATTTATACATATGACCGATGTCAGATTAAGGAAGTCATATTGTATATACTTTCAGGAATTCATATCGATGTAGAAAGTTAAAAGTGTAATCAAAATTATTTACCATAATTGACCAAACATATATATTTTAAGCAAATTTCAAAAATATATCTGGCTCTGTTTTGTAGATAATTAGGTAATCTCTTCTGTATTTGTCGGTTTTTTCTGTGAAATTTTTACCAAACATTTTATATTTCATTAATACCTTATTGCTAAATTTCATTTGATCAAGTCATACTTTGAAAGCTACATGTAAATACAGGATATGGCCTCCATTAGCTCAACACAAGGTTTCATATTCAAATAGAGTTATCCCCGTAATCCCCATGAAAGAGATCTAAAACAAAATTCCACACAGAAAATATTCAAATTATGTTCTTTTCCATTAATTAAGTAGTGGAAGAAATATTGCTATCAAACACAGTCATTGCAATAAAGTGTGACGATAGGTCTGAGGTGTACACAATGTGCCCGCGGGTTTCAAACCTTTGTATACCGGTACACACAACACCAGAATACCATTATCAGCTGGTCATTTCAACTATATAACTGGTAATAAACTGTTACAATGGATAAAAGCAGTGGATTTTATTACTGACTAATTTTTTCATCTTTGAGCCTACGATAAGCCAATCCGGGGTATAAACCAAGGCTTGCGGATCGGAGAAAAAAAATAACAGCCTATGCCCCGAAAATATGGTAAGATTTCCAATGCAAAATTGGTGAAATTTCAAATCCCATTAAAAATTGTCTAAATAATTCAGTTTTTTATTTCAATCTGTATTATAATTATACATCACAATTTTGTCCTCACCCTTTTCTCTTGCACCTGTCTGGTGGCAGACTGTAGAATGTTGACGACGTGAGATTTGATGAGATTCAGAGCTCGAGACAAACACTGATTGAGTCTGGCCAAATATGTCTGACTCTCCTTGTAATTCAACTGTTGAGTAAAATGAAAAAATGTCTAAACATGTAAAATTTATCCTATTATGCATCATTCAGTCTTTGTAAAAAAAAAAAAAAATACTTGCACCATATCAGTCATGTTTAAAAGAATTTTCCAAGTCTGTAAATTCATATGGTACATCTCTTGAAATTAAATGGTACATATAAACTGAATAGAAAGCAATTTTCTAAGCTTATCATTGTTTTTGGATGGAATATACATGTAAATTTCAAAGCCTGCAACTCATCTATTAACAGCATTTTACTTACATTATTTTTCAGGTACAAAATGCATTCATCCAGACGAGACAGCATTGGTACAAAGGATTCATTGGTTACCATCAGAGTGGGAGAAGACAGTTTCTAAAAATAAAAATATCAGCATATAAGCACATACAATTACAGGTAGATGTATATAATGATAAATCACTTCAGTTTATGCAAGTCTGATGATTTTTAGAGATGTGGCATTTATTTAAGCTTCTGTTAGGATGAATATAAAAAAAACTGATGGCAACGTTGAACAAATAACCACTAAAAATGCTAGCTGTCTCAGCCCCAGGCCACTATACATTGAAAAAAATGATGTCACAGTATATGCTGCATCTATGTACCAGTTATCATGTTAACAGATCAAGGTTCTTTCCATCAAAACTGTTAGACATGGACTATGATATTGAATATCCTAAGCGAAGTGACATTAAGCCAGGAAAATCAAGACACCTAGAGCCTATCCTTAGAAACAAAATGTGCCTATCCTTGAGACAAAATTCTAAATTATTTCAACTTACACTTGAGATTTTGTCCAATTCATTGTAATATGACAATTTGTTACTGATATTTTCTGCAGTATTCATCAACCTTGTCTGAAAAAAAAAAATTAATTTAGTATGACATATGATATGATTATAATCTGATCATCACTTAAAAGATTTTATTATTTCAGTATTTATAAATTGAAGGTCATCAAATATATATTTTTTTTACCTGTTCTGCAAGTAGGTGTTCACAGGCCTCATGTAGAGCATTAGTTTTGGTGGAAACACTGATGTACTGCTTCTGAAGGCCGGCTAGATAGGTCAAGGCTGTGGTTACCTCCCCTAGAACCCCATCACACTGGCTCTGGTACCCTTGTAACTCCTCTATGTATTGTCTACAAGCAGAGACATAAATAATTACTTAGGTCTCTGCTACAAGTTAGGAGTTCTTATTAGCAAGCTTTTATTTGAGGTACTATTATTGATCATTTAAAAATCCACATCAATAAAGCACTATCAAACAGATGTATGTCAATTTATGATGATGTGGTTTGTACATTCAAGCAATTTTTCAAAGTACGGCCGGTAGAGAGCAGAAACTTAAATTTCTGAATCACAACGAAATTTTGATGAAATGATAAAGAAAACACAAAGCGACTTGAGCAAATGGAGGTTAGTCACATTTCCTAAATTTGGAAATATCTCAGATATCCATACCTGTATGAAGCTTCTTCCTCTTTCTCCATATCTTTTTCCAAGTCAGAGTACCATGATAGAAACTAAAACACAAAAAGGAGAGAACTCTATTTTTAGTAGTAATCTTAAAGCACCATACTTTATCATATGGAATTGTATTCTGATAAACAATTCCTACTGCTTGTGCTGTTTCTGCTTTTTCTTGTGGGGCATTTTTCTGGAATTCTTCAACCACACTGATTTCTTCTGTACCATGCTTTTCTTGCAGTTTAGAATGACTGGAATGACCTTCATCCTTTGGCAACTACGAGAAAAAATGACAGATGATTTGTTCATTTACTTAAACTGTTAAAATTGATTTACAGTCAAGTCGTACACAGACCAACTCGTATACAGGTTAACTCGTATACAAACATTTCCGCATAAAAAACCAAAAGTGAGCTTGTATACAAGGTATTTTTGAGTCATTATCGTTAGCCTATTTATAGAAATTGGATACTTACAAATGTATCACCTTATTAGACAATGAAAGTCATCTTTTGCTGTAAAATATTACATAACTTTTCTTAAATGATATCATCTGTTGTAAGAATATTTGTTAACGTTATACATGTATATATTAATTATCATGTTTAATATTTGACATAAATTATATTTGATTATAAATGCATATGAAATTTGTGTATACGAGTTGACTTTCGGTTTAGCATACCGGGAATTTTTGTATACGAGCGGACTTTTGATTGTTTATACCGAAATTTTTGTATACGAGTTGACCTGTATACAAGTTGGTCTGTGTACGACTTGACCGGACTCCTTAAAATTACATTACTCATGATTACTTTGTCCGAAATATAAATTTGTTGAGTCAAAGTTCATGGGATGCAGATAAATATATCTTAATATCATGTTCCTTATGTTACTTTCTAGGAGTTAAATGTGTAAAATAAAGAAAATTCAAACAATTAAAGCCGAACATATCAATAAACAAAACAACAACATAAATGGCTGTTAGTCAGTGCTTGACAAGACTGACAGTGAGAATGCTGGAGAAAACGTACCCAGGAGAAAACGTACCCAGGAGAAAACGTACCCAATTTCTAAGGTACGTTTTCTCCAGGAGAAAACGTACCCGGGTACGTTTTCTCCAAGAGAAAACGTACCCTATGAAAATCATAAATAATAGTTTTCCTAAATATTCTTAGATGAAACAAAATAAAATATTCAATAAACGTTTGTATCATTTGTTTCTGTTGTTTTTAAATACATAGTCACGTACATAAATTTTTAAGACAATACTTTTGTTTAATTAGACAATTATTTGTTACATATACACATACACGAACATCGCCTGAGCAGTTTAATTAGTCGGCAATTAATCCACCATAAACGAAACCGTTAAATTAGTTTTTATTGCAATCTAATTTGGAGAACTAATTTAAATGATGAGTATCTCAAGAAGTCGATAGGGGGATCTCGCATAGAGTTATACTCATATAGGTAAGGCTAACGGTAAATGGAAAACTTAAAAGAAGTAGATTGATAACACTTTTTGTCGGACAGGTCATTAATTCGTACTAAAATAAAAGTTGCTACAATTATTATAAAGATATTATTTATAAAATGAATAAATCTTTATATATTTATGCATTGAAATATGCATTAAAGTAGCATTTGTAAAATATTTAATATGTCCAAACCCTTTAAAAATATAAAGTATTAAATTCATATATCTATAAAATTCATACATTTCTGTATATTTATTATGTAAAATAGTATTTAAAAGTATTAAAAACTATTAAGTAGTATATCTATGATTTTCATAGGGTACGTTTTCTCTTGGAGAAAACGTACCTGGGTACGTTTTCTCCTGGAGAAAACGTACCCTAGAAATTGGGTACGTTTTCTCCTGGGTACGTTTTTTCCTGGGTACGTTTTCTCCTGATACCGACAGTGACACGTCTTACATCTGTTGGAATCCGCCTTTCATTCACTATTGAAGATATCTGTATGCAGGTGTCTTTTTGTTTTGTTGATAAAGCCGTCAGAGGATTGTTGCGTGACTCCCAGTTGGCCAGTCTCTCTCTCACAAGACGTTTGTTCATCTTTGACATACTATGACTGCTCAAGGTTTACGTTTCATCTCTTCTCTATTAGTAAAAAAGAAAGTTAAGACTCGATGTAGAAACAAAGTAATTTTGTTATTCGGATATTTTTGGAAATTTAAAATGTAATTGGTTTGAAGTACATATCACGATTATGCACGATTTTGCACGACAGGGCACGAACAGTAACAACTACTACTTATATGAAAAGGTAACTTAGAAACAATACATTTCCAAACAAATCATCCGACTGTTCCACTGCAACAAAAGGCCCATGAGCCACATCTCTCACCTGGGCTGCGTTTAAGATTGTATGCTATAATTGCTAGCCTGATATCCTATCTGTATTGGCTAGGTTAGATGGCCAGGTTCTTTTGAACGCATTGAATGAATTAATGCTGTTAATGATAAGCTAGCATATCGCTGAACATCGTAGCATGCTACGATCTCGAACGCAGCCCAGAGCAACGTTACAAGACCCCCTTCCTTTTCCGTCCAAATTTTTCTTAGAAAAGGCCTCGAAAAGTTAATATTTTTATGTCTATATCTTATGCAACTTTCTAAATAACTACGAATTGGGCTTTTCACAGACTCAACATTTTGCATTCATTCATTCATTCATTCATATCCTTATCATATGCTTATAGCAATGAATTTACCTATACAGTATTACATGTATGAGAAGCACAATCTAACCATTAAACAGTTGAATTCAATAACTCATTAAATGCTTGCTAGAATTAATTAATTCGTAGGAATAATATTGTTAACAGGTTCATTGGTATCTTTTATAAAAAGAATTAGATAAATAGCAAATTGCTTTCTCCTTTGAATTCATTCATTGCTTTCCAAATGAAAGCTGAATAGAATACTATAAATATCAACACACTGTGTAGAATTAACAACGAAACGCTGCAGCTATTTAATATTTGGCATAAAAGGCTAACTAGTAAATGTACAAATACATAATTGTATGACATGAAATTGGATTACCTAAACAATAAAATGCTTGCTTTGGTGATTCATGCGGGATATGAAGGTGACGACATTGCAGAAAAAAGCAGGTTATGCGGGTTATGTAATTTTTTTCTGCAATGATCGCTACCTTCATAACCCGCATGAATCATCAAGGAAAACATTTTATTGTTTATATATACATCTTCCTTTTAACAAATTAATTATTTTTTTGTAAAAAGTAAATAAAATCCACTAAATTATTGTAAGTGTACATCAGTACGCGTTAGCCAAAAGAAACAGCCAAAGCGTCTCTTATGGGAATTTGATTTTCCTTAGGTCGCTGTAGGTTTCGACCAAATGGGGCGTTTAGATTTCAGCTAGTCTGACTGTTTCTATATAGCTATGAATTAACTGTAAGGTTCCGTACGAAATAGAGGGAATCATACTCGGTAGATGTAAATACATTGATTTATTTTTAATAACACATTTCAGAAAATTAAAAAAAGTAAACACATTACGTGTCGTCCTAAACTGATATCTTAAGGTGGTATTGCACACCTCCATATATTGTGGCGTACTTCCTATCGAAATAAACAATAAAATCAGCTATGATTTTACATTTTTTTCTTTCACTTAGTCTTTACCAAACAGCGTAGTACAGTGTGTTGAAGCGTTTACTACGAATTTGTCAATCATGAGTCCTACTGGGGCTTTTGTAGTTTTTACCTTTCCAAAATCTTTTAAAATATATGTTTTTGGTCAAATATTGTAAAATTTGAAAATTCTAAACAGGTGAAAGTATTTTGATTTTAATGTACTTTTATCCACATTAATATCGACATGTGTCATATAGCACCTTAACACATATGTTTTTCTTTATATAGTATTGCTAAAATAAACCGGTTCTAAAGAACCACGTGACATAAAAAGGTATTCGAATGAAAACCTTATATTTCCGGACTAACAATTCATTACTAGTATTACACCAAGTAAAAATTGATTTTTATCTTATTCGTTCCTCAAACGAAAGAAATCATATTTCTTAAATTTGGTGTTTATACGGGCTATAAATGTAGCGGTTTCACGAGCAGTGGATCGATAAAGTTGATCGAACAATTTTCTGATTACAGGCAATGCATATTGTAAAATCGTCAACGCGTGCAAGGAGAGGTAGCCCCTGTCCTAGTTGTGCCAAGTAACAGGAGAGAATCAATCTTGCAAAGTATTATAATATAATATATGTACATGTATAATATAATATCAAGTCATTATAATACTAGTATAATCATGTCATTTACTTTATTTTACTTATTTCTTGATTATATTCACATCTTTTTAATCTACGTTAAAAAAATATTTTTCTTTACATTTCTATGTAAAACACAAATACCTGATTTTTTTTTTACATATATACTGACTGTATTTGTAAAATATGAAGGCCTTGTTCTGTTTTCATAAACTGCATTTTGTTTATCTTTCACATGTGAAAAACAAAATCTTCGTCCGCCAGTGGAATTTGATACCCTTCAATATGACCGACTTGCAAAAAACTGTTACACTCGGTCATTCACTGAAACAGTCTTTTGGCAACGAACATACAATACATCTAGTTTAAAAAATAATTGTCTGTACCATTAAAGTAGTTTCTTGAAGCAGATGGAAATCGGAGCAAAGTTACTCGGGTTACCCCTAATACGCTAAAGACCAGTCGCAATCTACGATTACCAAGGGGATTGAATCAGCCTTGTCATGAAATGAGCTGAACATTTTTAAATCATATTTTTCTCTCCATTCCCTTTTTTTATTGTCTATGACGCTTTTTGCAATTTTTTTTCTTGACCAAATTCGAATGCAATTAATCGAGTTACAGTCAAGAAACTGAGCTTGCGATTCTTTGAACTCGTGCCATATGTATTAGTAAAATTTTCTTCTAGTTTGAATGTTATAATTCTGAACACAATCGGTTTCTTGTGTTCGCGTGTTTTCACTAGTAATTTTGGAATAAAATACGAAATTTTCTTTACAATTTTTTTTATTTAAAAAAAAAGAAAGCAAACAAGCGATATTACATTCTATATGCAAGAACAGTTGACGTCAGAGACAACGGCACTGAAGTGAGATAGGACGATCTTCGTCCGTTTATATTCCCCGGATACACCACATTCCTGTACATGTAAATACTTCTACCTTTATTCGATATACAATTTCATACAATACATTCATGCATGTGATACATTATTGAATATGTTACCTAAATTAAAAGGATGAGAGTAACACATAGAAACGACAAAATCAATTCCAAATGTCTCCGCGGACGGACACTTCCGTTGCTCTCGTTATTGCTGGTCAGCCTCTGAACCTGTTTGTCCTTCAGCATTTCTACATCACACGACTGAAGCAAAGACATGAACCTCGGGAAGTCCGTGTGGAACATGTATGTTGCCCTGTGAGCTATGTACTTCCCGACATCTCCACTCAAACAGGGGTGTTTCCGAACCTCTTTCACCGCTTCTTTGCATTCCTCCAAGCAAATGGAAAACGGTTTGCAATTGTTCTCAAGCTTTTCTAAAAGAGGTCGAGTTTCCGGATGAGAGAGGTTTAAAAAGTTGCTAATGTTGCAACCATAGGGGTTTGAATCTCGATAAAGTTTTGTTACAGAGAGACTTCTCCACGTTGTGCACATACGGGAAAGGAGGTTTTCGGCGGGAAAAACAACAATGAATCCCAAGCACATCTCATCGCTAGTTCCTCTACCACTGAAGGTTGTTTTCTTTTTATTCTTCGATTTGAACACGCACGTTGTTTTTATTTCATCCCCGGGTTGAATTTCCAAAGGTGAAGACATCCTGAATATAACAAAATTTTAAGATTATAAACTAGTATCAAAACAAGAAATTAAAACAGAAATACAGTTATTTTATTTCCAGACCAGGGGCACTTACGTGACAAATTTGGGTCTATCGTAGCTGTAAGTGGTTTCATTCGTTACATATGCTATCCTCTTTTCATTTCGTATTAGCTCTAGCGATTCCTCGCGACCTGTACACAAAAGTGTAATAAAAGATAAGATAATTTATCAAAATTTTTGTCCAAAACTATCGTTGCAAACCTGGGCCAACATGTATGAATCTCTCCTATCTGGGCCAAGCTATGTGGACTTTGGTTTGAGACGATGGCCCAATACTGAATTATTGTTATAAATCAAGTATATAAATCTTATCAAAATACAACACACGTGCGCGAATCATGCATACTGCGCTTTTGACAATATCTTGCCAGGTACTAGTATTTACCACTTCTCGCTAGCGCTTTTTTTTTAATTAATCGTGACGTTTCATTCATGCAGGGGCGAGAATTGGTCCTGTGCGAATAGTACCTAGATAGTGCATATGGTTAAAAGCTCGGACGATCTTAATGGGCCCCGTCAGAAGTCTCTGGGTGTCCTCTTTGCTGCAGACAGCAGATTCCGTGTGTCTTTCTTTCCCGGGGGGTATTTCGAGGTACCATTGCCCCACCATCAGTATGACAGCTGAGTTTGGACGCAGCTTTGGGGTGTAGTATAACGTCATGCCCGAGCTGTCGCTGTAGTCGTCACGCATCTCTGGGTTATTCCAGTGCATCTGTGGTTAAAAAATACCATAAGTGTGACAACTGATTTTTTGGGGTAGGTGGGGATCGGGGGGAGGGGGGTGGGGTGGGGAATAATTATTAGACGATAAAGCCGTGCTTCAAATTGAAAGAAAATTTTATCAATACGCTTGACAGTATCCCATCTATTTTTTGATCCACAGAAAGGAGTATATATAATTAGGATTAACATTAAACCAATATGCCATTTTCGTAAATCAACTTCATCTCGGATAAAATAAACACCGCACTGTCAATGTAAACATGTTCCATTCGTTGTTTGGAAAACTATACCTGCATCATGACCCTTTTAATCCCTTTCTGACCAATCCGGATCCCTGCTTCGTGGTAGAGACATTGACCTGTTGACCCTACCGTCCAGGTCCCAAACAACGTGTTACACTGGGCGGATCCCATCTCACATGCTGTTGGCAAACTGATTTCGGCTTGTTTATCTGTTACAATTAAAAAATCAAAATTATGTACTAGTATTTGGAACTTAACCACGATAATCTGCTATAGTACAGCATCCACCCAACCCTCCAACCTGGGGAGGGGGTGTAGACTTGCATGAGAGAATGGAATGGTTGAATGCTACTCATCAATTTACAAAAGCGCTATATACAATATCGTTGTAAGTCATCGGAAACTGTTGTGGGAATAGTGGATAAAGTGTTCAAAACAATTTTGATTTCATTCTAAACAATCAGACTCTGCAGTTTATCAATGGTCACTCAAGAAAATAAACAAACATATGGAATCCATGTTTAAAGAAAAACCTGCCTTAAAAAATAGAATTCAAAGAAGAAAAGTATCCCCACTCCCTTGTTTTTAATCTACCCTTTAAATGCATTGACAATGACCACTGGTATTTTATATTTTCAAGTGAATTCCAACCGACCTGAATCGCATCCATAAAGCAGTATATGATGCATCACATTTACGTTGTCAATCACAGGGGTCATTGCTATGACGTGGTAATCCCCATCAGTTGGGAGGTCAAAGGTCATACAAAAATAGTTCGTCTCAAAGTTAGGTACTGATGTATTTGGAAATCTAATGGTAACATTCTTTACCTCTGTTCAATAAAAAAAAATAAAATAAAAGATTACATGTAATAAGTGCAGAAAGTGAACATTATTAAAAAGAAAAAATATGAATCATTTTTTTTTTTTGTGAATCTTTTTACTGACCAGGACTCTTGATTGCATCGCATTTGAAGCTTTCAAGTTCACAATTCAGCCATGTGTTCTTTGGCTTGCACAAGTCACTGTTGTGGGGCTCACAAACTCCTTAAAAATTCACATCAAAAGGTCTTTTTCATAAATTCATTGCTTTTATCTGTTTTCAAGAATTGTTATGATAATTAAGATTTCCACTTTGTACCTGGATGTGAGAGATCTTGGTTTGTCTCTGGGGTGGAGTTTTCTTTCCAAGTACAGTTCGGGTCACCGAGCTCTTCTCCGTTCGTTCGTCCGTCGCCATCTGAGTCTTTCTCACAAAGTTCCTTGGTCCATTTCTAATAAAAAAAGAATAACAATGTCATTTTTAATAAAAATTTTATTAACATCTTTCAAATTTGCAGATTATGAAATTTGTATTGTTTTTAGACCTAATTTATTGCGAAGAAAATGTGTACTTTACAGAGTCTCAAGGTCGCTTGAAACATTGTAAAAAGAATTTTGACATACCAGTCATTAAACTTAAAGTACATGTATGTCAATAACTTTTTCCTTTAAAAAATAATTACACACTAGATGATATCCCGCGCAAGCGCGGTGATTAACAATAATTCACATTAGTATAATACAATGTTTAATTAATATGTTGAACCAGGTTTTTTTTGTTCATTTTTCTATGTATTGTGTCCGAAATTTTTCTTAATTACTTTTCTTAAAATATTCTATAAAATTGAAATAAAAAGCAACTGCGTGGCTGAAATTTTACTGGAGAGGACAGGGATGAAAATCTAAGCTGAAATGGAGTATATACACATGAGCATGTACATGGCTTTAATTCTTTTTGTTGCAGCTGACTGGAAAAAAAATAGACTATTATCTTATTTCAAACCAGAGTGTGGGTGTATAGAGCGTGGTATCTCTTTTTAGAACTTTGTTCTTTATGTCAAATTTCACTTATTATTGCCCAAAATATAAAATTTAGATAAAACACTGTCAACAAATTAATTTATAAGGTTTACTACCAATCTGTCATGGTATAAAAAATGTATAATTATGTTATTTAAAAAACGTGTACGCACTTTTCGCCATAGTGTTAATTAGTCAACCCCATTTTTTGGCATCCCGTTCTGTAAAGTTCTTTCCATCAAAAATAAAATCCCGTCTATTGGCCCATTTTATTTATTAACTTTTTTTGTATTAACCAGATGTCCGATCTGCCCACAAAGCATGGTGACTCATCCTACATTCTCCAACATGACGTTAATTAGCCAAACCGCGTTCTTGGTTACCCCGTTCTGGAAAGTTCTATTCAACAAAACAAAAATCGCACATTCAAGAAACGAATTCGCTCATTTTATTTATTCAACATTTGTCAAATCTCAATTCTTAGTTATGTATACCCGAAATAGGTTCCCAGGATATATATTCACTCTTTACATAATCATTCAATATTATTTCATTGTAAGTATATTTTTTTATGCAAACTCCCACTGACTTGGATCCGCCAAAGCGTGTCCACCACCTTACTCACATATTTGCTATTTCGGGCTGGTTTATTGAAAATGAAAGTAGGTTTTTAATTTATCTTACAATAATTACTTATCAGGTAAAATTCAATTATAGCTTACGGACATCAACTCACACATGTTGAAATGCCAAAGGTGTGATCGAGCAGTTACTCGGGTGCAGGCATTTCGAAGTTTATTGGCAAAATGCCTTAATTTATAAGTATATATATTTGTGAAACTGATAAAACAGCCCTTTTACATTTTAAAGACAAACCTTTTAACACAATTTTAAATCTGTTTGCACTCTTTAAAATTGAGTACATTGTCAATTTAACATTTTTCAAAGAACATGACGTTGACTACAGCCCTTGAAATTTCTCTTCGGTAACCTTTTGTCGTCTGGAATTTAGTAAAGTGCATTTATATCATATGAAGTACAATTTTATTTCTCTTTTACTTTGGAAGGCGTTAATAAACTGAAAAGAGCAAAATTATAATTTAAAAAAAAAAAACGGCGTTAAAATACATCGCCGGAGTTATTGAAAGATTTCCTTTCCCTCTTTTTGAACCTTTGAATCTCTGTCTGGTTGTGGACGGCCGGTGATATTGTATTATCGCGGCTACATCTTAATAAGTGGATCACCACTATATGTATACAGAGTTCAAAGCTTGCAATCAGATTTTGGCCGGATCTGTTGAAAACGTTTACAAAAACATGTCAGCGTCCATCAATGTTTTTAGTTTTAGGCGTGTCAAACGAAGAAACAGCGAAAACCTTTTTTGAAAGCAAGATATATTCGATTTTGCATGAATCGCAGCCAGAAAATTGTGGCAGAGGAACCAGGCGACGAACCTTGTACACATTTCCACTCGTATAAAAACACCACTGGCTGCTTTTCCATTTTATTCATTTAGTTTTACATAGTTTTAAAAGATTAGTTAAAAATTGCCTGATTTGTATCCTATAGAGTAAAATCTTTCCAACACATTGAGGAATGTTTTAATTTTTTCTCTATTTATTTGTTTGTATTATTTTAATTTTGTTGTTCAGAGTTGATTTATTGTGATAAAACCCCATTGTACGTTATTGGGATAAAACATGTAAAACTTACCAAACCCGCGGCAGTGAAATCCAACCCAAAAGAGTTCCTCGCCCCACCCCCCAATTCGTTCTCATGACCCACTCCATGCCACAAAAAATTGGGTTTGCATGGGTGAGGCACCATGTCACCATTCGGTATCCGCTGCTGGAAGCTCTTAAATCCAAAAGATGAAGAACTCCATAATAACAGGAGGCAAATAAATCTGAAAATCAAAAGGAAAATATTATTACACGAATTTCTTATTATAAGCATAAACATCTTATCGAGATAATAGGAAATTAGATTCAAATTTAACGATGGCATCCCAAAGGTTAGAATATGGGACGCATAGATTCTCAACTCACCGTGGAAGCATGCTTGCAGATGGCTGTTTGAATGTGAGGATAAAGGTTGAACATGTAGTTTTGATGTATGATAAACAGCTATGCTAGCTACGCCTGAATCATTTTCGAGATAATTGTGTAACCTAATAGAACTTTTATCGGATAGTACTTTTTGCCTCTGTTCGTTTCATAATAACTATAACAAGTTAATAACATGAAATTATCTAAAGTTCGGTAGCTATTTTTCTTCGCTTTAATAGTACATTAATTCTAGACAGTTTATTTTTGGATAGCATGAATTAATTACATACTCATTTTATACCTAAGGCATCAGTTCCATCTAAATACAACACCGGTATTCTATTTTATTTGCATATTAGTTTATTTTTAAGAAATTAATACCCAATAAAGTAAGTAAATCAATTGTAATTATTATATCCAATAAAATGTAAAAGTATATGTAGCGATATTTTTTTTTCGAGGGGAGCAAATTGAAAGGGGGGGGGCTAGACTTATGAAAAAAAAAGTTAAGCTTATGTATAACTGTATAAGGTTTGTTCCCGTTTTGCACACATTTGAAAATTAGGTATCGAAAAAATGTGTGCGAAACGGGAATTTGACCAGGTGAGACAATTGCTTAATTGCTATAGTCTGTATCACAGTTCCTGTGAAGGGTTTTGACAATAGAATAAGTAAAACATCTACTCGCAATTGCGTTGATATTTATATTTTGCAGAATTTAAGTATTCAATTCTTTATTTCTTTAAGCTTTACAGCCTATCAGTATAACATATGTGTCATAAGTCATAAGTTATCTGTTACAAGTTTTAAGAGAAAATATCTTACGATAATATTTAATAGATGTTTTCGCTGACATCAATGGAGGAAATTTGTCTAGTGAAAACGCTGTTAAATATTTTTCATTTATGCTGTGGCTGGAATAATCGAAGAAAATTGACAAACTGTATGATGATAAATCGGCATATTTATATGCCCATACTTCAAGAACTGTAAAAAATTATTTCACAAAACCTATCAAATGTAGAACTAACTCATGCATTTTCAACCCTCTTCAGTTTAGGGTATATCGAATCAATATTAAAAATATTATTTTTGTCGGAATGTTTTGTGCCAGTTTAGCTACTGATTTGAAATACCAGAAAGTGACCTGCAATATACTAAAGCGGTGATATCATAAGAACTACCTTCAAAGTCGCTACTTCAAAGATTGAAATATTTTGTGACAAAGGTCTGTTTCCTTACATAATCTTCTTTCTGTTGATACCAAACAACCAATTTTAAACATGCAATTTACATATTTTGCAACTAAGTTGATTCGGAGTACCCCAAATGACTGTAGTTTTCCCCTTCATACTATAATTGTCCATTGAATCAGCTTTCAACTGGCATTTGACCGACTAATTTTCCTCAATTCATTCAGTTTTACATTAAACGTAAATGGAAAAAAATGTAAAAGTTAAATCATCAATCGCTATTTTTCTTATCAATGAGCTTAAATTTAAGAATAAAAAAACATCTTTATTTTATCAAATGAAAAAATTGCTGATAGGTATTAGTTATTAAACCTAAAACACAACAAAATATCTATATTCTTCTTGTTTCATCGTTAATGTGCTGATAAAACACAGGTAAAAATCCAGGCAAAATATTGGATTGAAAGCAGACTATAATTGCTATAACAACACAAATCACACCTACTGTTCTATACCCAATTATCAAATGTGTGCAAAACGGGAACACACCGTATAACTTTGCAAAAAAAGTAGGGGGGGGGGTTAGTCCCCCCGCCAGCCCCCCGGATCCGACGCCTATGCCCTTACCCCCCCCCCCCCCTAAAAATTTTTGTAGGTTTTCTTTTATGCTCAAACAATTTTTGAAGTGCCCGAATAGCAAATATCTTTATTCGTGTGTGTGTGAGGGGGGGGGGGGGGGGCTTCTATTTTGCATATAACTCATGAAGTATTTAAGGTCTTCCGTTTCCAACGGAAGACCTTTTTGTTTTCGTACGATTTCTTATTAAGGTCTTCCGTTTTCCAACGGAAGACCTTATTGTTTTCGTTCGGTTTCTTTTTAAGGTCTTCCGTTTCCAACGGAAGACCTTATAGTGATTGTAATGTTTATTATTATTATTATTATTAAGGTCTTCCGTTTCCAACGGAAGACCTTATAGTGATTGTTAGGTTTTTTCTTTCTTTCTTATTATTATTTTTTTCCCCTTTTTTGTCGGCAGAATTTCTCAGAGATGAGTAGATAGATTTTCCTGAAATTTTCAGGAATGATAGAGAATGATAATATCTCGAGGCTTTTTTTTCATTTTTTTAAAATTCATTTCCGGTCGTCCGTTTCCTGTCCCGCGACAAAGAAGCTTGTCACCTCGAGATCTCAAAAACGACAAGGAATTTTACATTCAAACTTTATGGGATGATAGACCTATATGTGTAGATATGTTTAAACTATTTTGTTTTGTTCGTCGTAACTTCCGGTCGTCACCGGAAGCACTTCAAAAATTAATTTTTTTTAAGTATTTAACTTAATTTACATAGAATGAATATATAAGTATAAATCTTTATATATGTCATCTAAGCGATGTTCAATTACAAGAACAATTCCACTTCCGGTGAGATATCTCAAATATCTCACGTAGGTTTTTAAGAAAAAAATTTGTACCCGCGAGATCTCAAAAAGTATAAGTGATCAAGAAACGAAACTTTCATGGATGATAGACATTTGAATGAAGATGTGTTTAACTGCTTTCATTTTGTCGGCCGTCACTTCCGGTCCACACCGGAGGAGTTCAAACAAATCAAGCTGTTTAAAATTTTAACTGTTTTTCTTGTCCAATTTTAGAGAATGTGATAGGCAATAACACCCAGTTGTCAAATGCATAAGAAATACTAACTTTAAATTTTCACTGAGTACTTCCGTTTGTCCGTTTCCTGTCCCAAAACAAAAAACTTGACTCCTCGAGATCTTAAATATGGTAATGACTTAAACAATGAAACTTTGCAGGATGATAGACCTATATAATGTAAATGTGTTTACACTATTTTGTTTTGTTCGGCGTTACTTCCGGTCGTCACCGGAAGCACTTCAAAAATTACTTTTTTTTACGCATTTAACTTTTTTCTCATAGAATTGAAATATAAGTATAAATGCTTACATATATCATCTATTCGATGATAAGTAAACAAAAAAATTCTACTTCCGGTGAGATATCTCAAATATCTCAGGTTGTCTTTTTTAAACAAATGTTGTAACAACGAGATCTCAGAAACTGTAAGTGACTAAGACATGAAACTTACGTGGATGATAGACATTTGATAGAGGATGTGTTTAATAGTTTTCATTTTGTCAACCGTCACTTCCGGTCCACACCGGAAGAGTTGAAAAAAATCAAGCTGTTTTTAAGTTTTACTGTTTTTCTTCAATATTTTTAGATAAAATGTTAGGCAATAAAAAGACATTGTCTAGTGTTTATAAAAATCTAACTTTTATTTTCATTGAAAACTTCCGTTTGTCCCTTTCCTGTCCCGAAGCAAAATACCTTGACTCTTCAAAATCTCAAATACGGTAATGACTTGAACAACTAAACTTTGTGGGATGATAGACCTTTGTATGTAGACAAGTATACACAATTTTGTTTTTGTCGGCGTAACTTCCGGTCGGCACCGGAAGCACTTTAATTTTTTTTTTTTTTAACTTTATTTTTTATTTAACAAAGAATATTTATTTAGGTATAAATGCTTACATAAGTCATTTATGCGATGTGAAATAAACAAAAAAAGATCTACTTCCGGCGAGATATATCAAATATCTCAAGTAGTTCATCTTATTAAGCAGATCTTAGAAACTGTAAGTTATGAAAGCACACAATTTACATAGATGATAAATATTTGAAAGAAGTTTGGTGGGTTTTTTTTGTTTCGTTTTACACAATAATACATTTATACGAGAACGGAAGACCTTTTTGTTGCTATAGCAACAAGAGTCTAGTTATTATTATTATTATTATTTTTTTTTTCCCCTTTTTGTCTCGTGAATTTCTCAGAGATCTCTTGATGGATTTTCATAAAATTTTCAGAGATGATTGAAAATATAAAGTTCTAGAGGTTTTCAATTGAGATTTTTCTAAATTCACTTCCGTTCGTCCGTTTCCTGTCCCACGACGAAAAGGTTGTCACCTCGAGATCTCAAAAACGGCAAAGACTTCATCATCCAAACTTTGTGGGATGATAGACCTATATGTGTAGATGTGTTTAAACTATTTTGTTGTGTTCGTCATAACTTCCGGTCGTCACCGGAAGCACTTCAAAAATTATTTTTTTACGTATTTCATTTATTTAACATAGAATGAATATATAAGTATAAATCTTTATATATTCCATCAAAGCGATGTTCAATCAACAGAAAAATTCCACTTCCGGTGAGATATCTCAAATATCTCAAGTAGCTTTTTAAAAATAAATTTTGTTACCGCGTGATCTCAAAAAGTATAAGTGATCAAGGCACGAAACTTTCATGGATGATAGACATTTGTCTGAAGATGTGTTTAACTGCTTTTATTTTGTCAGCCGTCACTTCCGGTCCACACCGGAAGAGTTCAAACAAATCAAGCTGTTTATAAGTTTAACTGATTTTCTTTGCCAATTTTAGATAAATTGATAGGCAATAAAGTCCTGTTGTCAAATGTATAAGAACTACTAACTTTCAATTTTCACTGAGTACTTCCGTTTGTCCGTTTCCTGTCCCAAAACAAAAAACTTGACTCCTCGAGATCTCAAATATGGTAACGACTTGAACAATCAAACTTTGCAGGATGATAGACCTATATTTGTAGATGAGTTTACACTATTTTGTTTTGTTCGGCGTAACTTCCGGTCGTCACCGGAAGCACTTCAAAAATTATTTTTTTTACCTTTTGTAGTTATTTTACATAGAATGAATATTTTAGTATGGGCTTTTTCATAAGTCGTTTATGCGATGTTAAATAAACAAAAAAAAGATCCATTTCCGGTGAGATATAGCAAATATCTCAAGTAGCTTTTTTATACTAAATTGTGTACCCGCCGTTACGCAGAAACTGTTAGTGATCAAAACACAAAACTTATGTAGGTGATAGACATTAGATAGATGATGTGTTTAACGTGTTTCATTTTGTCAACCGTCAATTCCGGTCCTCACCGGAAGAGTTCAAACAAATGACATTGTTGATAAGTTTAACTGGTTTTTTTACACTGTTTCAGCAAGCTTGATAAACTGTAGTGCACGAGAGGAAAATGTTTAAGATATATTAACATTTTTTTTCATTAAGCAATTATGTTCGACTGTTTCCTGTCCCGAGACAATAAACCTTTTCTCAACGAGATCTCATAACTGACAAAAGCATAAGCATCCACACTTTGAGGAAAAATAGTACAATGTATGAAGACATGTTTACCATGTTCCGTTTCATCCGGCGTAACTTCCGGTCGTCAGAGCAAATATCAAAAATGACTTTTTCTCATTTTGTTTTGTTTCACATAGGAACAATTACCGAAATATTCCATCACAGTATCGATTAAATCCCCCTTCTTTTTATAAGAGAAATGCATTTTTACAGACTTATACACGAGGAACGGAAGACCTTTTTGTTGCTATAGCAACAAGACTCTAGTTATTATTATTATTTTTTTCCCCATTTTTCTCAGAGATGACTGAATATATTTTCTTGAAATTTTCAGGAATGATAGAGAATGAAAAAGTCTAGAGTGGTTTTTTTCATTTTTTCAAAATTCATTTCCGGTCGTCCGTTTCCTGTCCCGCCACAAATAAGCTTGTCACCTCGAGATCTCAAAAACGATAGGGACTTGAGTATTCAGACTTTGTGAGATAATAGACCTATAGTTGTAGATGTGTTTAAACTATTTTGTTTTGTTCGTCGTAACTTCCGGTCGTCACCGGAAGCACTTCAAAAAAAACTTTTTTTAACATTTAATTTATTTCACACAGAATTAGAATATAAGTAAAAATACTTACATATGCCATCAATCCGATGTTAAAGAAATAAAAAAAATATACTTCCGGTGAGATATCTCAAATATCTCATGAAGTTTTTTTAAAGACATTTTGTCACCGCGTGATCTCGGAAACTGTTAGTGATCAAGACACGAAACTTACAAGGATAATAGACATTTGATAGAAGATGTGTTTAACGGGTTTAATTTTGTTGACCGTCACTTCCGGTCCACACAGGAAGAGATCAAACAAATCAAGTTGTTTATAAGTGTAGCTGTTTATATTTGCCAATTTTAGATAAATTGACAGGCAATTTAGTCATGTTGTTTAATGTTAAAGAACTCCTAACTTTCATTTTTCATTGAGCACTTCCGTTTGTCCGTTTCCTGTCCCGAGACAAAAAACCTTGACTCCTCGAGATCTCAAAATCGGTAATAACTTAAACATTCAAACTTTGAGGGATGATAGACCTATGAATGTAGATGTGTTTACACTATTTTGTTTTGTTCGGCGTAACTTCCGGTCGTTACCGGAAGCACTTCAAAAATTTTTTTTTAAACCTAGTTTTAGTTATTTTACAAAGAATGATTATATTAGTATAACTCCTTGCATAAGTGAAGTATGCGATGTTTAATAAACAAAAAAGATCTACTTCCGGTTAGTAATCTGAAATAGCTTTTTTTTTAAACTAAATTTTGTACCCGGTAGATATCAGAAACTGTAAGTGATCAAAACACAAAACTTACATAGATGGTAGACATTTGATAGAAGATGTGTTTATCGTGTTTCATTTTGTCGGCAGTCATTTCCGGTCCTCACCGGAAGGGTTCAATCAAATGACAATTTTTATAAGTTTAACTATTTTTCTTGCACTGTTTTAGTAAGCATGATAAACAGAAATGTACAAAAGGCAAATGTTAAAGATATACTAACTTTTATTTTCATAGAGCAATTCCTTTGGTCCGTTTCCTGTCCCAAGACAATAAATCTCCTCTTAACAAGGTCTCAGAACAGTAAAGAATTCAACAACCATACTTTGTTGGATGATTAACTTTTGCATTAAGATATGTTAAACATGTTTTGTTTGAATCGGCGGAACTTCCTCTCGCCCCAACAAGAAGTAGTCAAAAAATGATTTTTTTTTCATTTTGTTGTTTGACATTGAAGTACGGTCTGGAAGTTTTCTTCAAAATAAATATGATATCCTTATATTTTCTATTTGATAAAAGCTTTTTCATGTACAGAATAATACATTTATATAAGAACGGAAGACCTCTTTGTTGCTATAGCAACAAGAGTCTAGTTCCCTATTATTATTATTTTTTTTTTTCTTACAAAATTTGTGCACGCGATTTCTCGGAAATGGCTCGGCCGATTTTCATGAAACTTTCAGATCTTATAGATAGTGATCTGAACTTAATATATATTTTTTTTATTTTGATGACGTCATTTCCGTTTTTGAGATAATGACGTTTTAACGATTTTCAGGGGGTCGTCTTGTCACTCGAACTCCTCCTAAACGATAAAAGATATCGAGTTCAAATTTTCAGGAATTGTAGACGAATGATTGTAGTTTTGCATAAAGTGAATCATTTATGTCTGGCACAAAAGGCGCCGGAGCTCGCCTGGACCCGAATATTGAGATATAAAAAATGTTGTGATTTTTCTTGGTTTTCTTTTTGTATCTCTTCTCTCGAAAATATTTTGTTAAGACATGTTGAGCAATAAAAATTTTGTTTTACAGGATCTTTTGTTTGACATCAAGAAAAAGGGGCTGGCCCCTCAAATTAGGGACCTAGAACCCTTGAAAGTTTTCACTTTATAACTCAAAAGCGGTAAAGATTTCGATATGGCTGTCGCTGCAAAAGTTGTTCATTATGATCTTATTAATGTTGTAAAAATAATATTTCGTTCGGGTATTGGGTAATATGAGTGTAAAAAGCTAGACTTGTTATCATGTATTTGTGTTTTATTTGGCAAATAAACTGGGTATTTGTATAACTAACATAAAGGGTACCAGTTTACATACGGAAAGTGTTTAAACATTTTAATTCTTTTCTAGTGAAACACATTATGGATAAAAGAACTGCTTCTATGCAATGCATTTGAGTCGCATTTTAAAACTAACTGGATTCGGAGCTATGTATGTGAACAATTACGTATCCGATCCCTTGCCCGCGGCCGAGAAAATAGGTCACAGCTGGACTAGCGAGCGGTCTACCGTTATCCAATACACAAGATTTGCGCTTTCCTGTAATGCACAAATTAGTTTATTTATTTAGCTACAAAAACAAAAATTCCGATTTTAACGATTTTAATAGTGAATAAAAAAAGATTTTACCTTTATCTACTACTATAGACTTTGTACCAGCTTACATGCGGAAAGAGTTTAAACAGTTTAATTCTTTTCTAGTGAAACACATTATGGATAAAAGAACTGCTTCTATGCAATGCATTTGAGTCGCATTTAAAACTAACTGGATTCGGAGCTATGTATGTGAACAATTACGTATCCGATCCCTTGCCCGCGGCCGAGAAAATAGGTCGCAGCTGGATTAGCGAGCGGTCTACCGTTATCCAATACACAAGATTTGCGCTTTCCTGTAATGCACAAATTAGTTTATTTATTTAGCTGCAAACACAAAAATTCCGATTTTAACGATTTTAATAGTAAATAAAAAAAGATTTTACCTTTACCTACTACCAAAGACAGTGTGCCAGCTTACACGAGGAAAGTATTTAAACAGTTTAATTCTTTTCTAGTGAAACACATTATGGATAAAAGAACTGCTTCTATGCAATGCATTTGAGTCGCAGTTAAAATCTAGCTGGATTCCGAGCTGTGTGTGAAAACAATTATATAGTATCCGATCACTTGCCCGCGGCCGAGGAAATAGGTCGCGACTGGACTAGCGAGCGGTCTACCGTTATCCAATACACAAGATTTGCGCAATGCTGTAATGCACACATGGGTTTATTTATGTAGCAATAGTAAATGAGAAAATATTTTATTTGCGAAGGAATGCGGTTTTGGTCTCGTAATAAAAAAAATATATATAGTATGACTGTCATTGAAAAAAGCTGTTCTTGGTGATCTTGTCTTTGTCATAAAATAGTTTTATTGTTAAAAAATAAAATTCAGTTATAAAACTGCAAACATTTTCAACTTACCACGTTGAGTGTACATTTACATAACACGGACCGAAGAGATGTCGCGCTAGTGGACAACCGATTCGCTGTAGTATAGGACACATGCTTCTCGTGTTTATACGTTATCACACATTTGAATGCTCATTGATTCTTTGTAAAATTATTTTCATTTTCAATTATATTGGTTAACGATGCATCAAACCATTGATTTAAATCATAGTGCGTAAAATAAAATAAAAAAATGCCATCAATAAATATAATACATGTACAACGTTTAATAGTCGTACGAGTTGAAATGTAAACACATTTACCTGTGTCTATTTCTGACATTTTGCTGGTGAGAATTTAATGCACTACACTAACCAATTCAACAAAATATAGGCGATATTAACCACATGATTTTATACCAACACACACATCTTAAGTATCTCTAATCTGTGATAATTCTGTTTATGAGTTATGAGAGAGAGAGAGAGAGAGAGAGAGAGAGAGAGAGAGAGAGAGAGAGAGAGAGAGAGAGAATTAAGCGAGTGTATTAAGTAAAAGTTGAATAATATATGAAAAGCGTTCGAGATAAGGCAGTTAAAGTGTTACAATGTTATATGCTTGCGGTAGGTGCCGGCACTATAAAACAAACCATTTTTAAACAAGTTATTTTATTTACATTCAGGCCGTAAAAGAATAAGGGTCACACCTTCTCAATGGTGGTCTGATTCATTAAAAAGCATACTTATTGCTGAAATTTTTCTCTCATTAATTAAATTCTGTTTTTTGTTACTGATTATGAAAGAATATTTAATAAAATGTCTGTATTATGTATTTGTTGTCTGATTAGGACTGTTTTTCCCCAAAGGAAGCGCTCGGCGCGATCGCGTAAAGAACGTTCTGTATAGTACAACACCTACAAAAAAGAAATTGAGCATTTTGACAGAATAATAAGCAACTCTGTACGTGTAGCCATACAACAGGGATAACAAACGTACTCCCGCAGTTTCCTGAATCACGGCCTGAAAAAAAATGGGATGACCTTTAATCTAACTATCTTATTTTGGCAAAAAATGCGTATTTATTTATAGCAAGACTTAACGGTATAAACTGAAAGGAGTTGCTAGTTTGGATCTATATTCACAGTTGTTTAAACCAATAACAACGACAGGAAAACTGGTCGATAATTGAGCATTAATTACCTCGCAGAAGGCCAGAAGGCCGACCGATCGATAAGTAGCCGGACTACGGGAGATAACTCTCACTAATTTATAAGCAGCCGGTTTTTTCATCGCGGACGGTTTACAGACAATATCCGGATTGCACAACATTTTTTAAACTAGTCTCGTTCAACCAGACGCTCGGCTGTCTCCGTAAATCTCCGACGAGCAGAGAGTCTGGTAAAGCGTCACGTTGATAACCGCTACCGATAGGGGGCGCTGATTTAGTTTCATTTTGAATCGTTGTCATATGTGTGCCGGTTAAGGATTTGTGTGATATACAGTACTTTATTTTATTGCCGTGAAAATTATGGAACTTACGTCGATTTAGTCTTATTCTTCTTATTCGCTTTCCACAGACTCATTTAACATGGCTGAACTTAGTTCGACGAAGCGGTTATAAAATAGATTAATTATTGGTTTTACCCTATCCCGTAAGGTAACACTGCAAATAAATCCTTTCCATTTAAAACCGTTTTTAAACTTTCCAGTCGTAGATCTTTCAGTTTAAACGGCAAATTCATTCCATCATAAATATTTGCTTCTGTCACTGTTTACATGTTATAAGAGGTGTGTTTCTTTCAACCAATCAAATTCAATACCAGTATTTTGGTAAGCCTCGTTTTGACGTTACAAACATTAACGTGACGCTTTACCAGACTCTCTGCTCGTCGGAGATTTACGGAGACAGCCGAGCGTCTGGTTGAACGAGACTATTTTTAAACAAAAATGATATGAAAATATCTAGGGGCTGAATGATGTCGCCGGATTGGACAGCATGCGGGAATACACAACATCCGGATTCAACAAGTTTCAACATGTACATTATATTTTCATTGAAATATGGCTTAATTGACCGGGAAACCTACTGCAACGTATATTTTTACACACATACTTAGCATAACTATCGTTAAAAGCGTACAATTATTTTATTGAAAATCGGACCAAGCAGCTTTAACATTTAGATTTACATGTGTAAGACACTTTATTTGCCATGTGCATGATACTGTGCATGAAATATTTCAATACCTGTTTATTTCTCCAAATGATCTCCAATTCCATTCACAACTCTTGTTGTTGATTACTTTTGTTTACAAGTTAATCTAAAGAAATCAATTCATGTGAAATATCGTAAATTAATTACACGATTACGGTTGTCTTCACATGACGTAAAGATTGAACCAGGGAGGTATGTTATTTAACACGTGATTGTCGAAAATGTGACTTTTGTAACTTAAATGATATTGAAGATGAATTTCATTTTTTTACATTTTTGTCCATCACTTTGTAGTTTAAGAGAAAAGTATATTAAAAAATACTACTCCTGAAAACCAAGTGTGTATAAAGTTATACAGTTACTGTCTTCTCAAATACTAAAGAACAGTGTAATTTAGGGAAATATCTATATTATGCCAACAAGCATCGAACTATTAATGTGAATAATCAAAATTGATAATGTACACTTTGTATATTGCTATCCTATTATATTTGAAATGTATGTTTACACGTATAACCTATAAAATATTTGTCTCATGGAATAAAGAACTTGAACTTGAACACAACTCTTATCATTCAAAATCACGTGAGGTAAACAACATTTCAAATTTTAAGTCGAACTAAACTGTATCTATTGATTTTATCATGTATCACATGTATTAGCTTCTTAGGGGTTTAACGTCCAAAATTTTGATCTACCATATATCATTTGATATTTGACCTTAAATTGATATCAAGAAGAGGGGTTTTGCCTCTCAAATTAAGGGAGGGACCAGAGGGCTCTAAAGTCTTTTATCTATAGCTCTTTACTTAGATATATTTTATGAAAGGTCATGAAAGAGATATGTTACCTTACAGTTATGTATCCAAACAATGTAATGATTTTATCATGCGTTACGTAATTAGATGTTTTCAGAGGTCAAATGTCCAACATTTTAATCACCCAAATTTCAGAAATGAAATATCTTTGAAAATACAGTATAGAATAAAAGATGCTCAAAATGATGTACTAAACAATATTCAACTTTCAAAATGTCGTTAAACGGCCCCTATAAGGAGATAAGGGATCAGCCCATAAAACTATTTTTCCCATATATCTTAGGAACAATAATGAATTTCTAAACACTTGATGAACAAAATGTGTTTAAAATTAAACGACCTTTCATTTGATATCAAAAGGACTGACCCCTCAAATTAGAGATCAAGATGGACCTAAAGTCTTTTATATATATATAGTTATTTACTGAGAGATGTTTTGTAATAGGTTATAAAAGCAAAATTAGATATAATACGTTTATATATCCTAACAATATAATGATTTTCTCATGCTTTACCTAATAATTAGGGTTTTTAGGGCCCAGATGTAAAAACGATTAATTTAAAAAGTATTTAAACTAGATACGATCTCGTTACGAGTAACGAGTAGGTCTTCCGTTCAATTTCTTAAACGACACATTTACAAAATTAATGAAATTTCAGAATTCCCCCTCAACCCCTTCCTTTCAGATAATGTATACGATTGTCAATATCCTTTACAATGCTTAACAAAGTGTTTTGCTTTTTCACATTCAGCACATTTAAGATTTAAGATTTTAGTTCCTTATTATCCCTAATTATGTCATCAATGGGTGTGGCAATGAGTTTTACAAACTTATACAAACGATCAACAACTTTGCATCTATAATGCATTACAAAATCTTGATCGTTTTTAAGTTATGTGTAAAAGACTTTAAGAGTGTCTTGGCCCCTAATTTAAGGGGCCAGCCCCTTTTTGTTAATTTCATATGAAAGGTCTCAATAATACTAACATTTTTTGTTCTTACACCCATCTCAAATTGTTGTTCATTTTTGAGATACAAATGATTGAATATTTTAGGGGCCAGCCCTGTAGATCCTTAATGGGGACAGCCATTTGTGTTTTGATTAGTGGAATCGATTTAAATTATCAATACAAGCATTTTCTCTTCTAAAATGCTTAACAAAATATGTCTCGTTCTCTAGATATATTGTGTCAAAGTTTGAGAACTTTGGCCCCTAAAAATCCCTAATTACGTCATAAATGGGCGTGGCAATGATTTTTTCTGATAGATATTGTTACGATCAACAACTTTGCTTCTATAATGCATTACAAAATCTTTATCGTTTTTAAGTTATTTGTAATAGAGTTTACGAGTCTATTGGCCCCTAATTAAAGGGGCCAGCCCCTTTTTCTTGATTTTGTTGGAAAGAACTTTTGGTACTCTATCACTTTTGTTATATATGTCTTAACAAAATATCAACTGATAAAAAGATATAGATCAAAATGTGTGAAAATTTTGATTTGAAATTCGTACCCAATTTTCGAGCCCTAGCGAGCTCCAAGAAATGGCGCCACTTGCGTAAAACGAAAACAATAGGCACAACTTCAAACTATGGACTACCTATCCTGAAAGTTTCATATTCATATCTCTGATAGTTTCTGAGATCAACTCTGCACAAAAAAGGTCGTAAAAATGTGCAAAATGGCCGATAAATCGGTACCGGAAGTGACGACAGGAAAAATATTAAAAATGTATGAAGTTTATCTCAAGTCTCATCTTCTGTGAAAAAATGGTTGAAATCGGTCGAATAGTTTTCGAGAAATCGCGTGCACAAAATTTGTGGAAAAAAATAATAATAATAAGAAATCGTACGAAAACAAAAAGGTCTTCCGTTGGAAACGGAAGACCTTAAAAAGCAACGTAAGAGAACTTATAAAAAGCATTACAGGTAGGCATTAGTACTCAACTCCTTTTTCCAGATCATGTTTTGTTGTCGAAAATTAAAGTCGATGACGTCATATCACCTTCTAAAAATCGGACGGAAGACCTCCTCGTTGCTCGCAACGAGATCGTGTCTAGTTAAGGTCTTCCGTTTCCAACGGAAGACCTTATTGTTTTCGTACTGTTTCTTCTTATTATTATTATTATTTTTTTTTTCCAAATTTTGTGCACGCGATTTCTCGAAAACTATTCGACCGATCTCGCTCATTTTTTCACAGATGATTGGACGTAATCTAAACTTCATACATATTTTTCATTTTTTTGGTCGTCACTTCCGGTACCGATTTATCGGCCATTTTGTAATTTTTGACGACTCATTTTGTGCACCTATAAACTCAGAAACTATCAGAGATATCACTATGAAATTTTTAGGATAGGTAGACTATAGTTTGAAGTTGTGCAGCATGTATTTGTTTTACGCCAGTGGCGCCATTTCTAGGCGCTCGCCTAGGCACGAAAATTGGGTACTAATTTTCATTCAAAATTTTCATACGTTTTGATCTGTATCTTTTTATTAGTTGATATTTTGTTAAGACATATAGAACAAATGTAGTAGAGAATCAAAAGTTCTTTCCAACAAAATCAAGAAAAAGGGGCTGGCCCCTTAAATTAGGGGCCAAGAGACTCGTAAATTCTATTACAAATAACTAAAAAACGATAAAAAATTTATAATGCATTATAGAAGCAAAGTTGTTGATCATAACAATATCTAACAGAAAAAATCATTGCCACACCCATTTATGACGTAATTAGGGATTTTTAGGGGCCAAAGTACTTAAACTTTGACGCAATATATCTAGAGAAGGAAACATATTTTGTTAGGCATTGTAGAAGAGAAAATGCTTGCATTGATGATTCTAATCGATTCCACTAATCAAAACACCAATGTATGTTCCCATTAAGGATCTAGAGGGCTGGCCCCTAAACTATTCAATCATTTGTATCTCAAAAATGAACAGCAATTTTAGATAGGTGTAAGAACAAATAATGTAAGTATTCATAAGACCTTTCGTATAAAATCAAGAAAAAGGGGCTGGCCCCTTAAATTAGGGGCCAAGAGACTCGTAAACTGTTTTACAAATAACTTAAAAACGATAAAGATTTTGTAATGCATTATAGAAGCAAAGATGTTGATCGTCACAATATCTAACAGAAAAAATTATTGCCACGCCCATTTATGACGTAATTAGGGATTTTTAGGGGCCAAAGTACTTAAACTTTGACGCAATATATCTAGAGAAGGAAACATATTTTGCTAGGCATTGTAGAAGAGAAAATGCTTGCATTATTGATTCTAATCGATTCCACTAATCAAAACACCAATGTATGTCCCCATTAAGGATCTAGAGGGCTGGCCCCTAAAATATTCAATCATTTGTATCTCAAAAATGAACAACAATTTCTGATAAGTACAAGAACAAAATATGTTAATATTCTTAAGACCTTTTTAACAAAATCAAGAAAAAGGGACTGGCCCCTTTAATTAGGGGCTAAGACACTCGTTAACTCTATTACAAATAACTTATAAACGATAAACTTTTTGTAATGCATCATAGAAGCAAAGTTGTTAATCGTAACAATATCTATCAGAAAAAAATTATTGCCACGCCCATGTATTACGTAATTAGGGATTTTTAGGGGCCAAAGTACTTAAACTTTGACATGATATATCTAGAGAACGAGACATATTTTGTTAGGCATTTTAGAAGAGAAAATGTCTGTATTGTTGATACTATTCGATTCCAGTAATCAAAACACCAATGTCTGTCCCAATTAAGGATCTAGAGGGCTGGCCCCTTAAATATTTAATCGTTTGCATCTCAAAAATGAACAACAATTTAAGATAGGTGTAATGACATAAAATCTTAGTATTTGTGAGACCTTTTGAATGAACTCGGGAAAAAGGGACTGGCCCCTTAAATTAGGGACCAAGACACTCGTAAAAGTTTTTACACATAACTTAAAAACGATCAAGATTTTGTAATGCTTTATAAATGCAAAGTTGTTGATCGTAACAATATTAGTTTGTAAAACTCATTTCAACAATCATTGATGACATAATTAGAGATTTAAAGGAACTAAAATCTTAAATCTTTAATGTGCTGTTTGTGAAAAAGCAAAACACTTTGTTAAGCATTGTTAAGGATATTGACATCATATACATTATCTGAAAGGGAGAGGTTGAGAGGGAATTCTGAAATTTCATTAATATTTTCATGGTATCTTTTAAAAAATTGAACGGAAGACCTACTCGTTACTCGTAACGAGATCGTATCTAGTTATTATTATTTTTTTCCACAAATTTTGTGCACGCGATTTCTCGAAAACTATTCGACCGATTTCAACCATTTTTTCACAGAAGATGAGACTTGAGATAAACTTCATACATTTTTAATATTTTTCCTGTCGTCACTTCCGGTACCGATTTATCGGCCATTTTGCACATTTTTACGACCTTTTTTGTGCAGAGTTGATCTCAGAAACTATCAGAGATATGAATATGAAACTTTCAGGATAGGTAGTCCATAGTTTGAAGTTGTGCCTATTGTTTTCGTTTTACGCAAGTGGCGCCATTTCTTGGAGCTCGCTAGGGCTCGAAAATTGGGTACGAATTTCAAATCAAAATTTTCACACATTTTGATCTATATCTTTTTATCAGTTGATATTTTGTTAAGACATATATAACAAAAGTGATAGAGTACCAAAAGTTCTTTCCAACAAAATCAAGAAAAAGGGGCTGGCCCCTTTAATTAGGGGCCAATAGACTCGTAAACTCTATTACAAATAACTTAAAAACGATAAAGATTTTGTAATGCATTATAGAAGCAAAGTTGTTGATCGTAACAATATCTATCAGAAAAAATCATTGCCACGCCCATTTATGACGTAATTAGGGATTTTTAGGGGCCAAAGTTCTCAAACTTTGACACAATATATCTAGAGAACGAGACATATTTTGTTAAGCATTTTAGAAGAGAAAATGCTTGTATTGATAATTTAAATCGATTCCACTAATCAAAACACAAATGGCTGTCCCCATTAAGGATCTACAGGGCTGGCCCCTAAAATATTCAATCATTTGTATCTCAAAAATGAACAACAATTTGAGATGGGTGTAAGAACAAAAAATGTTAGTATTATTGAGACCTTTCATATGAAATTAACAAAAAGGGGCTGGCCCCTTAAATTAGGGGCCAAGACACTCTTAAAGTCTTTTACACATAACTTAAAAACGATCAAGATTTTGTAATGCATTATAGATGCAAAGTTGTTGATCGTTTGTATAAGTTTGTAAAACTCATTGCCACACCCATTGATGACATAATTAGGGATAATAAGGAACTAAAATCTTAAATCTTAAATGTGCTGAATGTGAAAAAGCAAAAAACTTTGTTAAGCATTGTAAAGGATATTGACAATCGTATACATTATCTGAAAGGAAGGGGTTGAGGGGGAATTCTGAAATTTCATTAATTTTGTAAATGTGTCGTTTAAGAAATTGAACGGAAGACCTACTCGTTACTCGTAACGAGATCGTATCTAGTTATAGTTATCATTGGATTCCTAGTTTCCGGAGGGGGGGGGGGTCCCGATGTCTAGGGTTAAAAGCTTTACTATGTAAATTCATAAACTCTGCAAATATCGGGGCTGGCTTGGGGTCCAGACCCCCCCCCAGCCCTTCTCTAGACCTGTAGTCTTCACTATATTTGGATGAATTTTAAATCTTGTGATACTGATGCAGTTGAAAGTCTTTGGTGCTAATTCTGAGCAGTAATTTTCAGATGCTGGATGAAGTTAAAAAAACCTGTCGCGTTGTAAGCATCTACAAAAACGTATCCTCCGATAGGACTCAAGCCAAAAATGGAATAAGGAATCATTCTTTGATTATTCTGAGGTGATCAAATACGGTCATGGGTGATCAAATCTAATAAAGTCCGAATGGCTTTATGATAGATTTGATCACGCCCGATCGTATCTTAAATATTTCAAAGAATGATTCCTTACTACTTATATTTTAATATAATATTCAGTAATTTTACGATTAAATATCAAAATAGTCATTGATGAAATGTATTGGGGTATACATTACAAAATCTAATCGTAGTGTTATCTCAGACAAAGACACTGGAACATGTAAATATATATATGAATAAGTTTTCATTTGAATGCGTCTATATTTTTTAATATACAATTTTTCGTATTCAAAATTTTCATCCAATATAAGTAGATTTATTCATTTTTTTTTTTCAGATTACTAACTTTTTTTAACAGTGACCACCATTTCTTTTGTGATAAATTATTTGATTTTAGTTGATTAGCTAGTTTTAGGTAGTACGTTTGCTTTGCATTGATTTCGTTTAGCCCAGTCCACTGAGGATTGGGAATTTTTAGCCTTCGAGTGTAGTCGTTTGCGTTGCATTATGTAAATATTTTTAAAAATATTTACATTTTTTAGTGTCTTTGCCTGTGATAACACTACGTATCGATTTTGTGTTATACAGTCCAATATAAATTCAAATGACGTATAATTTGAGCGCAAGTGGGGTTTGCTTATTTATATTCAAATATTTAATCATATACATTTACTGAAAATTGTATAAATATAAGTAATAAGGAATCATTCTTTGAATATTTTGGTCGGGGCTTGATCAAATTTATCATAAAGAATGATTCCTTATTCCTTAACTATAATTAACACGTATAACAGTTATATGTATCCGCGTCCATCATAAAAAGTTGTTATAGTCCTGAAATAAAATTTGTTTAGTATGAAGATATGCTATATTTAGAAGGCTTATTTCGGGGGATGGGATGCCCTTAAATAATTTTTGGGTTTGGAAAAAATTTGTTTACGGGTAATTTTCAGAAAATGGTAGAAAATATGGAAAATGAACTTTCGATTTATATCTAGGGCACATGGACTAGTTGACTTTTAAAATATACTGTTAACGCGCCTATTTCTACGTTAGTTATTTTTATTAATGATTCTATCTTTAAAATATAACATCGAAATTTAACTGTTAGTATAATTGTTCAAATAACCCGGGAACTGTATTAATTGCTAGCGCTCTCGAGCGCTAGCAACTCGAGCGCTAGCAACTACGTTAGTCCTTTTTACTGGAATACGCATGCTCAACTTCACGGTAGGGCATTCTGGGAATTCTACTGTAGATAAACTATGTGAATTTTGTTTTATCATCTTCAACAGTAGTTTAGGATTTATATGCAAAGCTTATCTAAAATTATAATAAAAAGTCATTTTCTTAACTACCCTCAAGCTCGTAAAATAACATCGGATATGTTATCCGAGCTTGCCGGAAAGTCCCGAGAAGATCCGAATCTTGAGGAATGCGGGACGGTTCGCCCCGAAAGACCTTTCGCACCGAGACGTTTCGCCCCGAGATGTTTCGCGCCTATTAATTATGTGGTCATTATGCAGTAAACTAATTACACCCATAACTCTATTCAATTCAGTTTATTCACTCAAACCATGAAATGGTACATGAGATCAATCATTATAATTATACAGTTCAAAAGTCAGAGGTACATTTTATAAGTGAATAGATAGTAGTAAATAAATAGTAAATAAGCATAAATATATAATATATACAATGAAAACTTCTAGCTGGACACGGAGGGCCTCCAAATTAGTTATGAAAAAAGGGAAATCTGTTAATTATGATTGCTTAATAAACATAATTATATATGCACGCGGATAATGATTTGGTACATTATATAAATTCAGAATTTTTCAAAGACAATTTAAAAAAGAGGGTTTTTGAATGTAGTCAATTTTAATATTTTGTATTAATATTTATCTTAAAACATTGCATTACATATATCGTTCTAAAATTTTTATATGATGAATTGCGATGTATTTCATATTAATATTTACTCATTATATTTACTTAAATTAAAACATTGTGTATAAATGAAAAAAAATTTGTTTTCCAATGATTTATATATAAAACCTGGATAAAACGACACTAAAAGTAAGCAATATTAACAATATATGTTTTAATTTTCATTGTTTTCAAGTTGCATATTATATATACCGTTATAAATTTTTATATGATGAATTACGATGTATTTCATCATGTCGCATATGTATATGTAACCGCTAGTTAATAATAATTAATAATAATTAACACCCGTCTCCTCTTTAGCTTGACATGGGGCGCCTCCAAATTAATTTTCACACCTTTATGAGGAAACCGATTCAGAACTAAATAATGATTGCTAAATAAACATAATTATACATCTTCCCGTGGATAATCGTTTTATACAATATTAAAGTTATCAGTGAATGTGCCACAATAAACATGATCATGATCATATGTTTTCAATAAAGTCAATATTTATTACACGCATATATATTTATTTATAAATATTTATCTAAATATTATCTCTTAAACATCGCAATATATATAATAATAATATATAATAAATAATATAGGTGCGAAACGTCTCAGCGCGAAAGGTCTTTAGGAGCAAAACGTCTCAGCGCGAAACGTCTATAGGAGCGAAACGTCCCGTTACCATCTTGAGTACCATTGGTTCTACTGGTCTCTGATTTGTCACGTCAAAATTGAAATTACAGTAAATACAGAATGCATAATTTAAGCGAAGTTAATGGGCTATGTCATTACTGATGTGAAGCCAACTCTATAGATTCGCCATTCTGAATTGAGATCCCCCCCTCTCCATCCCAACACAATTCCAGTGCACCACTGTGCCTTCCTATTAATAATACATCGATTCAGAAAATTAAACCAATGGTGTAAAAATCTACTTTTGTGTTATATAATGGCTATAGCGCTAGCTCACCAATCTTTTTAAAAGATAAGCTTGTTAAGACGTTAACAGTATCGCCAGCTTGTCCGTTTTTATCAGATTCAGACTATTTAATCAATTTCTACATATAAATCCTAACCACTGAACTTTTTTAGGCCCCTATTTGTTGGAATGTTTGAACTTTTGGCGGCGTTGCTGATGCTGCATGGTGTATTTGTCTGAAGAAAGAGAGCGTTTGAGAGGTAAGTGTTTGCTTTATTTTATTCTACCCTAGACGATATACTATATTTTTTGGTTTAACGTTATATATCTACTCTGCCTTTGTCAGTGGAAATGTCAATAGAGCAAGTGGCGAGATGCTAAATTATTTTACTATTGTATAAAAACATGTTTAACCGTGTTCGTTAATATGTGCTACTGGATGATTTTTGTGTTTGGTCTAATTAAGTTTATTATATACCATAAATCCGTTGATAATACATCGTATTTATGACAAAGTAAAATACTAGAAAAATGAAAATGTGTTTTTTCCCCTCTTTATGATTCATTTTTTTTAATAAAATTTGTTGAATCAGTACAGTCTCTGTTATGTCCCTTAAAAGTGGTCGTCATCTCTATGGTTGGAGGGAACATACAGCTCCCTTCATGTTAACTGCAGTTCTTAATTTTTGCAGCAAAGTTGTGACATTTAAACAATGAAATGCTTCCTTTGGTGATTCATGCGGGTACAAAGGTAGCTATAGTCTGTCCCAAGATATTGTACTGTCACACTTAGATGATTTTTAAATAAAAAAATACACGTACCTGTGAAAGAAGTTCAATTGAAATTGATAAAAGGGAAAATATCCAAGATATCTGCTTCATTGATACATCATCATTTTTCACTCGGAAAAATTCACAATTCACAAAATTCACAAATTATCTATCAGAATGTTACAATAAGGAACTTGGCTTATTTATCATATGTACCGGTATATGAAGGGTGCCAAGGTAACTACAGCTACTTTGTCTAAGGGTCAAACAATGCAAGAATGTGGAGTCCGATGTACATCCTCTAAAATATCAGATAGCTTTAGTTTCAACCGATATTAATGTGCATACGTCCAAATTTTATTGGATAAAAAAATAATCCACACAAAGTTAACACCAAGAAGACAACAATGAAGGATGTTAAAATTATTAATTATAGCTACTTGAATTAAAGTTGACATTAAACTAGAAAAACAATGCATTTAAAGCAGTTTTTAAAAGTTAAAAGAATGTTAATACTTGGACATTGTTTCACCATCGTGTAGATTTCAGTCTTGTCAGCTTATAGCCGTATGAATTTTAATCAAATTTTTTAAGAATTAAAGAAAAAATACACCATGGATGTAAATATAACATATCAGCAATAAAATAAAATGATTAAAACTATGCAAAGAATCAGGAAATAATCCACGCAAAGTCAAAAAGTCAAAAAGACATCAATGAACAATGTTAAAATCATTTATTATAGGTACTTGATTTAAAAATCTTCTACTCCTGGCCAGAACCACTGGGCCAATTTCAACCAAACTTGACACAAAGCATCCTAGGGAAAAGGGATTTCAAGTTTGTTTAAATGAATGGGCCAATTAAAATTGACATTTAATTAGCTAAACATTGCATTACATGTATGACTTACTATAGTCTTTATCTCTCAGTCATTCTGTCCCTTTGTTTTCCATACTTTTTTGTTATAGTTTGGCAAATTGATTTTAATTGGCTATTCATGCTGTATTAGGGCTGGGACAATACATTATTATCTTTATCGATATGTATCACGATATTTGTGTCACAATACGATAGGTATCACAATAATTTCCTTTCAATGGAATGGTTTGTTTTCTATTATTAAAAGATACATTTTTACTCAAATTAATTTAAACTTGAAGCCTTAAAGAAACAACTTTACACTGTAGTTGACATGGTTGCCATTTTGAATGCACTGTACTCTCAGGATTTAATTTAGGTTTATGAAATTGAGTTCTCATTGGATAATATCTTAGTATTTTAAATGACATTAAAGCATATAACAAAAAAGACTAAAATTGAATTTTATGTATCAATATTTATAAACACATTGAAATGCGTATCGTCTGCATATTTTATTGATATTATCGATATTTCGATATATTGTCCCAGCCCTATTCTGTATTAACATTCTAATCAACAAAGATAATAATTTTCATACTCTGATTACTTTTATTCAGTTTTTATGGATAATTGATTTAAGGTATCCCACTCCTCAATGTTCTTGTATCAAGTTTAGAGTATGCCTTCAACCACTGGCACTGGCTGCATTTATTGTGTAACCATTGTGGTGAAATAGTATATGTGTTAGTGTGATGGACTCAAAAAAGTGAGGGTTTTCCATTTCAGTAGCAGCTGCTCATGATGGACGCAGAGAACGATATAAAATGTGGCTTTTGTCACCTAGGGGTTGAAGCTGAACCAGTCTGTGGCAAACTACACCATGACAGCAAAAATACTGCGGCCCATCACAAGTGCATGGTAGGTACACAATGAGTATCTTGATGTTGTGTGAATTACCATGACAATTATGTGTCAGAGTCTGTTGTTTTAATCTCATGTATTGTGTCATTTGATGCCAACAGTCATGCAAAATGTCAGAGGTCGAATCTGGATGTTTAAAAATGACAAATGATATTGCATAACACTGCTGTACTTTATCCAGTTTGCAACTCTCCAAAACAATAAAGTTTTTTTGTGTTTTATTCTGTGTTATGTCATATTTAATTATCATTTATGAAAACGGAGTCATGTTGATTTAAAAGTATTTATAAGCATACAATAAATTGATTTTTAAACACTTTATTTTTCTTCTCATTCTTTTTAAAGCAATATTCAGCTGATCTTGTACAGTACAAGTTCACAAGTTTTGGTGGATTTAAAATTGACAAAGTTGAAAAAGAGATACGCAGAGGCAGAAGACTAGTAAGTCATTGTAAAGTAGAAATCTTAAGACCTCATATGACTCCAACATGTCTAATGTTCATATCATTGTAACAAGTACTGTCGTACTTAGTGATAAAGGATATAAATGTGATAATTATTGTTTACTTGGTTGTCAAAATTCATCTTCTATACTTTTTGCCACTGTCAGGTTTTAAGTTAATGTTTTCGTAAGTATCGACCACTAAGGTACCTACAAACTGTTAATTTTTTCTTGGTAGAAATGTTCTATTTGCAAGAATGACAAGAGCAGACAGGGGAAATGGCTGGGTGCTACATCAGGTTGTGCTATATCCAATTGTTCTAAAACCTTTCACTACTATTGTGCCAAGCTGGATGATGTGGCCATCACAAAGCGCATGGAAGTCAGATATTTAAAGGAAAACGCCACCATTGTCATGTACAGGTAAATGTAAAGTAAAAAAAACCCCTAAATGTTTTCAAAAAGACATCCATACCTTACAACTTGCCAAATGTGTGCAATATACTTAGTCAAAGCACAGCATTCTTTACTTTGTAAATGCGAGACAAAAATACAGGTACATGTACCATGGTATATCTTGATCAGTCCCCCATATGATTTAAGTAAACATTATATATTTTTTCAAAAAACATTCATTAAGAAACACAGTATTGTAAAGTAATTATGTAATTAAGGAATTTTTTTAATTTATAACCTGGTTTGAGGCAGTGCATGTTTTTTTATAATCCACTTCGCAATTATAAAGCATGCACTGCCTCAAACCATGTTATATCGGATGATCTGGGTAAAAATTAAAAATATTCCTTATAATTTAATTAAAAAGATTAAAAAAATCAATTATTAAAGATAGAGATTATTTATTTTTGCATAAAATTCGAATAAACTTAAAAACTGTTACACGCGCATAAATGTGAGGTTGTCAATGGGGCGTGGCTACATAGCTTACCAGGTTATACAAAATAAATTAAATTTTTTTTTTATGTGTTTAGCCAATCAAAATGCTTGTTACAAATAAAATTAAATTATAACTCTGTAGACTTAGTGGTAGATCAAGTAAAAAGTAGGGAATTGCTCTGAAGTGTATATTTACTTTGGTTTTATTTATAGAGTGTTCTGTGGTGCTGACCATTATGAGCAATTTAAAACAAATAAAGGTGAGTGCTTAATATATTATCAAAAAGGTACTTCCTAATCATAAACAAAAGTAGGCAAACTAATTGAGAAGGGTGCTATGTATACCTGTTAACATGATATTGAACATGAATTTATGATAAAAATTATGTGTCTGTGAAGAAGCCAGCAACAATGGAAGTTAATTGGAATCATAGACTCAATTTAATTGATAACAATTTGTTGACCAAGTGATAACAAAAATTTACTTGGTGTCATCTCTTAATATTTTTCTCATTGAGAGTTAATTTGAAAAAAAATTTATACCGTATATCTGTATTTTTCGTGACGTTCTAATTTTTGCTTTTTTCACGATCTCTTTCAAATCGCAAAATATTGAATACGCAGAAATTATATCCTGTATTTATTTTCAATGAGAAACTTTAAAAATCTCCAAAAATGACTGACGCAAATTAAAAATGCTACATATTTTCCCCATTTTTGCAAAGTTTGTGACACTTGAAAAAACCCAGATATACGTTATATTTTTAGCTCACCTGAGCTTAAAGCTCAAGTGAGTTTCAGATGCTGGAGGAGGTTAAGGTTTTTGGAGCAGGTTAAAGTTTTTGGTGCAGGTGCCCTTTGATAGCAATTTCTAAGTTACTACTGGTCCTAACTTTACCAAACTTGCATGGATGGTGCATCTTATGATACCGATGCACCAGACATGCATTAAAGCTTAATCTGAGCCATAGGTTTCAAATGCTGGATGAGGTTAAGGTTTTTAGAGCTGGTTAAAGTTTTTTGAGCAGGTGCCCTTTTATGATTATATCTTAGTTATTACTGGTCCTAACTTCACCAAACTTGCATGGATGGTGTGTCTAATGATACTGATGCACCTGACAGGCATGAATGCTGAATCTGAGCCATAGGTTTTGGATGCTGGATAAGGTTAAGGTTTTTAGAGCTGGTTAAAGTTTTTGGAGCAGGTACCCTTTGATGATTAGATCTTAGTTATTACTGGTCCTAACTTCACCAAACTTGCATGGATGGTGCCTCTTATGATACTGATGCACCTGACAGGCATGAATGCTGAATCTGAGCCATAGGTTTCGGATGCTGGAGGAGGTTAAGGTTTTAAGAGCTGGTTAAAGTTTTTGGAGCAGGTGCCCTTTTATGATTATATCTTAGTTATTACTGGTCCTAACTTCATGAAACTTGCATGGATGATGCGTCTTACGATACTGATGCACCTGACAGGCTTGAATGCTGAATCTGAGCACAGGCACCTGAATTTTTATCAATCAGTCGCTTAATAAGCCAAATATAAAAAAATTCTACCTCCTCTATATATAAATACACAAGGTGTGTAACGCCATTTTGACCCCCTCGTCGATTCAGGCTTCAATTTACCACATAAATCGGATATGCCTACCGGTTTGCATGTAGCATTGGGTTCAAATATGATATTTCTCAATATACATTTCATCCTCAAGTTTAAATCCAACGTATTGATAATGCTTTCAACTAAAACTCATCCAAACTTCGAATTTCGTCCCGAGGCCTCATTGCCATTTGGTGACGTCACGGAATTTTAACTCCGCACTGAAAGCTCTAATACATAAACTTTTTAAAACATATGTAATGTAAAATGATGGATAACAAACAACAACGTGTTTGGGGTTCTTTAGTTTTTCTGCTCTCAGTTTGTTAATGAAATAAATTTAGAATTATTGTTTTAAAAAGTTTATGTATTAAAGCATTCAGTGCGGAGTTAAAATTGCCTGTGATCTGAGCCATAGGAGTTGGATGCTGGATTAGGTTAAGTTTTTCAGAACAGGTCACATGTTTAATAAATCAAACTTGCATAGTTGATTTAACTATAATATAAATGAATCGCAGAGGTAGCTTCAGATGCAGAGCCTGATCTCCATTATCAAGGATGCTAAAAAATATATCTTAGTTATAACTGGTCCTAACTTTACTAAATTTGCATGGATGATGCGTCTTATGATACTGATGCACCTGGCAGGCTTGAATGCTGAATCTGAGCCATTGGTTTTAGATGCTGGATGAGATTTGGTTTTTTGGAACATGTCACATATTTTGTAGATAATAGCTTGCACTTTACTAAAATATTAATGAACCGCAGAGGTAGCCTGATCTCCATTATCAAGGATTTCAAAAAAAATCTCCTACCTCATTCAAACCTGCTTGAGAGATGTGTTTGTTGTTAAATGACATAATTCCTATGATATAGTATTGTATGATATGATATACACTATTGTTTTATATGATACAATATTATATCATAAATTACATTGTAAAAAGTTATATTATATGATATGATATTGTATCAATTTTTTTGTACATTATGATACGATATTGTATTATGATATTGTTATGTATAGTATTGTATATTATGATACAATATTGTATAATATGATATTGTATTATATACTATTTTATCACATGCTATTATTTCATATGATATTGCAACATATAATATTTTATCATATGATATGATATTGTATTATATATATCATATCATATGATACGATATTGTATAATATGATATTGGTTTATATAATATATTATTATATCACATGAAAATGTATTATATGATATTGTTTAATATGATATAGTATCATATAATACAATATAGTATAATATGATATTGTATGATATAATATAGTACTATATCACATGATATTGTATCAATTGATATGATACAATGTTGTATCTAATTATATTGTATCGTATGATACAATATTCTATTATGTATGAAATATGAAACAATATCATACAATACAATTTCATACTATAATATTATACAATATAATATCATGTTACAATATTGTGATGTATTATGTGATATGATATTGTATTAAATAATACTATTTTGTATCATATAATACTATATTGTATCATATATTATGATATTGTATTATGTGATCTAATACAATAATGTATAACACGATACAATGTCATATCATATGTTACAATATCATATTTCATCATTCTTTATTACAGTATTTTATTGTATTATATGATATATATTGTAAGTATCATAGGATTCAATATCGTATTTTATATTATTGTATTCATAAACATTGTATCATATAATACCGTATGAAATGAACATGATTAGTATACAATTTTTTAACATATGTATATAGTTATATGATATTGTTCCAAAACAGTATCCATGTATATCCAAGATCATCATTAATAATGATTTTCATATAATATGATAAAGGTGGTCTCATAAAGGTGATTCCTCATAAAGGTGATGCCTCGTCTTGGTGAGCTTTGTAATCTGTGATTACGTATGTTTTGTTTCTAGTAATGAATCTAGATCAGAGCAACTAAGATACATAAAGCCTTCATTTAAGTAATGAACTTAAAAACATTTTACTTGATAATTTCAGGTGCATTAAAATACCAGCATCAGCATATAGAAAGGAATTGTTCTGATGAAGAGCAGGGAAGTGACGATGATGAAGATAATGCAGTACATGTAGAACCAGACAGCCTTAACACACAGTATGATGATGATATTTTAATGATAAGCCAGCTGTCACCAGAAAGAGGCATTGATGAGGAAATGTGCAGTACCAGCGAAAAAGGAGATGCAAATAGGATGTCTGCTAGAAAAGGCAAGAAGATAGAAGAAAAAGAGTTGGCTACTCCCATTGTTAAAAATGGGCCTGAAGGTAAACAGAAAACCAAAACTAGCCCTTTGAAAGAAAAGCCAAGTCTCAACAAACAAAATACTGAAGAAGAAGATGATGAGATCGATCAAATTTCAGAAATCAGTGGAAATGGGAATGATTTGCAAAATATGAATGACTCCAGTGATTCTGAGTTGGAAGATCCATTTCATAGCAAGCCGGTGGATGTAAGCGTCAGGCTGACGGACATTAGAGGCGACAAGCGTCTAATGAATAAATCCCAAAACCAAAATCTCGAACTTGAGGATTCAAATACAATTGAAAATGAAAACAACAGTGTACTAAAACAGAAAGAGAAAGCCAAAAAAAGCAATGTGGAGACTGTAAATAAAAAAACAGATGCTAGTGTTAAGAAAGGAAATCAGGAGGCAGCTACACAACAGAAGACACAGGTCACAAAGAATGGGAACAAAAAAACCCGAGCAGCAGAAAATCAAACATCTTCAACACCAAAAAGCAACTCCCGCGGAAACAACAAAACCCCAAATGGAGCCCAGAGATTCATCACAGCTGAGCTACACATCACAACTTCCCCGTCTTCCATTGATGAAGTTAACACAGAGGATCAGGCTACTAGCAATGGCCAGGGGTATAGTTCTGATGATGGAATGGTTCAACAGACAAATGTCTCCAACAACTCATGTAATACCAGAAACAAGAGTAGTTCACAAGTCCTCCCCCACATGCCAGGGTTAAGTTCAGAGTCGGAATGGGAAGAAATGGCCAAATTTCCCAGTATGTATGATTATTTTATAAAGAAACACACTGGTTGAATACTGTATACAGGCCTGAGGGAAATATTCGCCCCCGTTTTATTTTTGCCCCTTTCGCCCTTGTTGTCAGAGGGCAAATTTAAGACTGAGCGAATTCTATGTTGCAAATAATATCTCTGTTAACAAAACTGCATCTGGGTGAATTCAAGACAGGGCGAAACCGTTTGCAAGTGTAGAAGGGCGAAAATAACACGGGACAAAAATAACCCTGTATACAGTATACAGTTTTAGCAGTATGTATATGTATGATAACTAATAGAAAGATTATACAGAAAAAACTCCTGAAACAATATTGAACACTTCTAATGGTGTAAGTAAATTGTGAAATACTGATTGAAATAAGATACTACTGCACTCAAGAAACTTTTTTGCTGGATAAAAAAAATCATATGTAACGGAATATGTTTATCAAAATATTATACTGTCCAGGAAAAAACCCTGAAATTTGTTTATTCAACATCAGTTAAGTTTATTAATTGGCAACTTTTATAAAGATATAACTCTTCAGTGAGATCAGTTTGTAAATACATTGACTTCACAGGAAAGTATTTCGACCAATCACAAATAGCATGACAAATGTGCCTTTCTGTGAAGTTAAGGCCATATTTTTTTTATCAGTTGTTTTACGGATTTTTTTTTATGGAAAATGTTCATGGGGTGGTCACAACCCCCCTCCCCCCCCCCCCCCCAAAAAAAAACCCCTGAAACAAAACTGTTCATTTTTCAAAATTTAATAAACAAGTGACAAATGCATCCCAGAACATTGTACATGTTGTACACATATATTTCTTCATATTTAAGGGGGGGGGGCATTTCTCACTGATGAAGACTGATCATCCTAGCGAAAGGAATAAATCAGAGGAATAAATGTAGTAATTGGGGCTATATGGACATTGGATGTCGTCTTGGGTAGCTCAGTGGTTACAGGTAGAGCACCTGACTAGAGTTGCAGGGGTCCCGGGTTTGATTCCCAGCCCAGCCGTTTATTTTTTTATTGTATCTATATGCTCATTCCTCCTTTCCTTCTACACATGCATTATACATGTATGACAGGATATCCTCTCCCCTACCAAGTCACCACAAAAATAACACAGATCTGCAAAATAATCAAGTTTAATTAAACAGTACCTTTTCTAAAACAGTAATAGTTAGTTTATACTGAAATACAGACACTGATACATTTTTAATCTGAAATGGAAATTATTCATTTAATAGGGCTATGCATATCACAGAAATTATTTATTTAACAAGGCTTGCATATCACAGAAATGAGTAAACAGTTCTTGATATTTAGTCCCTTTGTTTTAATTCTAGTTGAACAATCAGTAAAAATAACGATAAACTAATTTAAAAGCTCTTGATCCCTTTTCATCGTAAAGATTTTGTGAAAGCAATTGCTTGGCCTGAAAAGGTCTTCTTCTGAGATACCCACCAATTTGATGTATATTCGCTGAGCCGCCTTGACTTCAAAATTTAACAATATACTGTCATAGTCAGATTTCTTTTGCTTGGAATAGGTAAAGGCACAGTATTTTCCAAGCAATAGATATATAACCTTCATGTAGAAATAACTCAAATTTTTTTCAGAAAAAATTTAGAATGGAGAGAATATGTAAATGTTAGCCTCTTAGCATGAAAACAAAAGATGATATATAAAGAATAATTCAAGATTTGTTTTAATGTTAAAAGCACTGGTAAATTTCTGTATTTTTACACCAAGCTCACAAATACTTGTATTCAACAATACCCTAAGCCCAATATTGTTTATGGTTGGATAAAATGCAGAATTATTAATGTTGTTTAACAATTTGGGTTTCAGCTTGTGCTTTAGCAATTAGCAGTACAACCAAAGTTTGGCCATCCAAAAAAAGCATGATAATCCAAGAGGCCAAGGACAGCTTTGATGTACAGAACGTTGCCATCTGGACCAGTTCAGAAACCTTTTCAGATCAACTGACCGATGACCATCTTCCTCATTTCATGAAAATTATCACAGATATGGTCAGGTAAGTTGTTATCAGTGACTTTTGGGAGAAGGTGTTATGGATACTTCCATTTCCATTGTTCACGTCTAATCTTTTGAATAAAATTTTGATGAATGTATTACTGTATACAGGGAAATATTTGCCCCCATTTTATTTTCGCCCCTTTTGCTCTTGTTTTCAGTGGGCAAATTTAAGACTTGGCGAATTTCAATGTCTCAAATTATCTCTCTTTAAACCTTACTGTGACTGGGTCAATTCAAGACGGGGCGAAATTGTTTGCAAGTGTAGAAAGGTGAAAATTACATGGGGTGAAAATAACCCTGTATACAGAAGTTATCTTGTAAATGTACTACATGTAATACAATTCATTTTATTAAAATTTGCTTGGATTTATATGTCAGTACTGGTAAGTGTCATTAAACATTTTATTAAAGTAGAATGCTTCCTTCACTGGCTACTTTCATTTATTTGTACAGAAAATGTGCTAATTTTGGCATTTGTTTGATTCATAGGGAGAGAAAGTTCAAGAAGCTTGGGAATTTGTTGACAAATACCAGTAGTCAGCTTAATCAGATGGAATCAATTAAACATCTGCTAGACCTTCCTGAACAAGTTGTGAACAAAATCAAGTCCTCATTACTGAGTGAAGTAAGGAGTGAGGAGGTCAATGGAGAAGAGGTCCTCTTCATGGATGCCAAATTAAATACTCTGTTTTTAAAGTTGAATGATACGGTGGACAGAACCTGCAAGATACGGAACAGGCTTCTTCCAAATGCCAAAGAATTGTTGGGGCACCTGTATGAATGGACAGATGCTACAACTGTGTCAACTACCCCTCTGAGCCAATCAGATACTGAAACTGAATGGAAAGCAATCTGTGATTGGATGAATCGGGAAGGTTGGAACCAATGTGATTCATATGTTTACCCATCAGATGACATTTTTCTTGCATCCAATGAAAACCAGGGTATAGAAAAATTAATACAGAATCAGACTGCAAGGGAAGGCCAGACCCTTAATAAGAAGGTGTTTTTCGTGAAAAAGATGAAAGACTTTGTAAATAGCATTATCTTTCTTCAAGAACTGATTCGTTCTGCTTGTGCTGACACTAAAAACACCGTCGTAATTTGTCATGCAACTCAAAACACCAGCGTAGCGTCTCTTGTTCCAGCAAATCTTGGGAAAGAAACAGTTGTTAAAATCATGAGTGCCTTCAAACCGTCCATTAAGAGAGGTGTGTCCATTATTGTCATCAGTCTGAGTAACCAAACTCCACAAACTCCAAGGAGGAAGACTGCAGGTACATGTTAATATTTTTGGTCTTTAAGGTGGCTGGATGGTCAACAAATTCACCAACAAATTAACCAGCAGGTCTGCCTTAAACTTTTAAACATAATATTTTGGGCCATAAACTATCATTTAATAAAAGGAAAAATTCAAATACTTTAGCTTTAAAATTTGAACATTTTCCTGTACTAGTATCTTTATACAGAGGTCTTTGTCTAAAGCAGGTAAATATAGCCTTAAAATGGCCACGACCATCAAGCCTTCTTACTTGTGCCTCTCACTGTTGTTAAGGTCAATCATTCAGTAGATCATAATGTTGTCAGACCAAGTTCAAGGTCAGTTAAAAAATGATCAAGAAGGTTACATCAGTAATGAAATAAGTCAATGTGGCTGACCTTATCTGCATACATTGTGGTTTCATTAATATCCTTTGTGTCCTATGATTCCGTCAATACAATATGTTATTAGAAACTGCATTTCAATTTACATTTCATTCCATGAATCAACCCAAAAAGGAAATGCACGAAAATTGTTATTCAACAAATATTGATGAAACCATAGTACTGGTATTTTCAAAGCATTTTCTCTGACTGTGACCCATAGAAGTAAAATGCTTCATTAGCACTATTGCAAATGACCTAAATTCTTACAGCTGTCTCTTTTGAAGGTCAGATGTCAGCAACATCTTGTGAGAATGAGATTACTGTCTGTCCAGTGGAAGAACCGGGGAGGAGTAATCGAAAACGGAGAGCAGTAGCTACAAAGTCCAGCACACCTCAACACAAACGCAAAAAGTAGCTAGAGATCTGCTATCTATAACCATCAACATAGAGATCTGCTATCTATAACCATCAACATAGAGATCTGCTATCTATAACCATCAACACTTTTCATGCTTTTCTGGAGTGAATGTTTGACTCATGATTTTTTTTTTTCTGGAGAAATTTCAATGACTTTGTATTCAATATGAGGTATTTTTTGGAAGCATTTCAAATGACCATGTAGTTGTTGTAAGCGTTGGAGTGAAAGTAGTTCTGACATCATGTAGTGTGGTTTTAGATGTAATGTAGATTAATTCACAGTTTAGTTCAAACATGATACATGTATTGCAATATGGAGTTAACCAATTTATCAAATTGTATTCAATATCATACTACACTAGATAGGATGCATGTACTGTAGTTAATTCACTCTTGGCTGTACATTAATTTATTTTTTTACGCTAGTCAATATTCAGTGTGTGTATTATCCAATATGACTTTTTTTTTTTCAAAATACAGTGTAAACTTGTATACATGTTCATGTATTATTACAAATATTACATACTAATATATTTTATATATAAACTACAGTGTTAGACAGTCATACTAAAAAGTTGCAAACTAAAATACCACCAGGTTTCATGATTCTCTGATTAACAAACAGCAGAGGTTGAAATTCTTATGTATAAAGGCACAGTTCACTAGTTTGTGTTTTCAAAGTTTACACTTGTAAGCACAATATGTTAAGAATGTGGGGAGTAGGGACAAATGACAATTTTTATAAATTTATGTAGATTTAACATGAACCTGTAATTCATACTTTGTATTTCAATCTCTGTAAACTTTAGACCATTGTATATTTTAGTAATCATGTTGGCATTTAATGAAGGACTAAGAATGTGTTCATGTATTTTATACAATAACCAATCTACAGCCAAAAGGTTGTTGGTATATTATATTAGGTTTTCTAAGTCAGTGTGGTGTTTTTTTTTAAATTGATGCATGTATTTGATAAAAAATCAATCTACAACCAAAAAATTCTTGGTATATCATGTCAGGTTGTCAGTGTATTTTTATCGAAAAAAAAAATATTATATTTTATAGTATTGAGCATTTTGTTGTTTATATTGATGTTGTCAATTTAAAGTTAAAACAAGAAATAATTACTCAGCAGCTCTTAACGATAACTTTAACAATGCATTTGATAAATGTTATTAGTATTAAAGCTTTAGGACTAAGTTTTATAGGGGCATGGTCATGACATGAGCTACATTTTTTTTTCATTTGTAGTATTTTGTGTGTCTTAAATGCATGGCCAAAAGTTAAAAGTCAATCTGACAAGTTGAAATTTTATACAGCTACGATCATGACCATGTCCTTTTGATTTAATGTTTAGCAGAATAATGCTTTCTAGAAAAATTGTTCGAGTTTTTGAATATTTTTTTTTGTTTACCTGTTGTCATTTTGAAGGAAGGAGTTATTTGATATTTAGTTAATTTGCAAAAAGCATTGCAAGCTTTATTTACACCCAGTATGTTTGAATTTGCATTTGCATGTGTATTTTAATACATATATAAAGTTACCAATATGTCAGAAAAGAGTTCTGTGCTTCTTATAATAAAAAAAGTCAGATGCATGACATATAAAATATGATTTTTGAAGATAGGACGACCATTCCTGCTACGTATAAGGCTTGATGGGCCTCACAACTTTGAACTCTGAAATTGCCGTGCGTTGCCTGGAAAACTTAGATTGTTATATTGTAGTTCCCGAAAAATGAAGGTTTTCATGGCTGGGAGTTCCCAAATACACTAGTAGTTTAAAGCCCCGTGTATCTTTTTGGCATCGAATTTTGTTTATTCTTTGTTTAGGATATATTAGTGTATGGAAAACACACTGCTGAACAATTTGACTCCGACTTTTTTAAACATTGAAATCAAAAGTTTCATAAAAACTAAAATTAAAAGAAGAAAAAGACCTCTAATTGTCGAGAGTTAGAGAAAATATCGGAATACGAGCGCACTTTTGAAAAGGCTTTGAAGAGAGAGCGAGAGGAGGGGGGGGGGGGCTTTCCGGAGGTTGCCTTATCTGTGCTTAATCTGTGTTTTAAAGAATCCTCTTATTTTTTGACAAACATCAAATTTGAGACATATATGTATTTACATTTACATATTTATATTTACATCTACATGTACCTGGTATTTTTCCAGTATCTTGAGAAAATCGGTTGTTATTTAAATAGAAAACTCAAAAGACTGAAATCTACACAATTCAGTAAAACGACCTGTCTGCGTGTTAATATGTATGCAATCCTTTAATTTTAAAATCTGATCTAAAATGCAGTTTAGCTAATTAAATATCAACATCGTCCATGCAAAGTTAACACCAAAATTACAAACAGACATCAAAAAGCGCAGTTAAAATTATTATATATAGCTATAAACAATAATTTTTATAGCGCTCATTGGTGCCTTTTTGTAATTTTGGTGTTGACTTTGCATAAACGATTTCTTGATCGATCGAGACTTCGGCTACATTGAGAGCACGAATTTCACGGATTCGCACGGGCCGACCAAAGACTCCAAGTGGTTGTAGTAGCCATAGTAACCTTTGCATATAGGGAAAAAATCGCTGTTCCTTCTACGTAACGTAAATAATAAGATGGGGGAACAAGATAGCACAAATGCCTATTTGGTTTAGTCGTAAAATACAATTTCAAATTTATTTTTTCCAACTAAATATACTTGATAATGTTATAATACAAGTTTACAAAAGCACAACTTCTAACTATATTAAGTTTTGAATATTTTGACAAACGATTAGAAAAAAAATAATAAATTCTAAAGTTTTTGGTAGTATCGAACTTACAACCTAAAAACCCTAGCTAGCTCGATGATGGGTGCGTTCATAGTTCTGCCGTTGGTAGACAAAAGTTGCTGTTGGTAAAATTATTATAATTTATAACAACCATTGGCATGCCATTGGTACCAATGTTTATATGCTAATGGTATATTTTTCTGTAGACGATCTAGAGTGTGGGAAGTATTGGTAAATGACGTCACAACTCATTATAGACATGGCGGCGAAAATCAGGACATTATAGTTCCCGGTTTTGGGAAAGCGATTTCATGTGCGGATCTAGAGGGGGGTGGGGTCGAGGGTCCCGACCCCCCCCCGGAAAATGAAAATTTATTAAATTTACATAGAAAAATTATCGCAAATATGCCTCGGACCCCCCTGGAAAACACAATTACCCTTCGGACCCCCCTGGAAAATTTTTCTGGATCTGCGCATGGATTTTCGCTCTAACTATGATAATTGGGGTGCAATATATGATGAAAATGTTGAAGTTGTATAATTTGGGCTGTACAAAGATGTTTGTTGTTTGACATGATCAATTTTACCAATGTTTCCATTGGACCCCCATTGGTAACATTGGTAAAATCAGTGACATTTGTATGCCATCATTAACAAAACTGTTCAGGGTTTATTGGTACAATTGGTACCATTGTCATCCAACTGCAACAATGGTTATTTGAAAATTGGTACCACTGGTAGAACTATGAACGCACTCTAGTTTCAAAGAAGATGGGTCCCTGTGGATAAGGTGTGTAAAATGCCAATACAGGGACGGATAAAATACTGTACAATTAAAATATCAACAAATCTAAAAATTAAAAAAAATAACTCAAAGCAATGTATATTTATCATGGCATCGATTTGTAACCCTTAAATATGTTCAATGATTTGAACTTGTTGATGCGTTTCCAAATCTCCTAAAAGTGTTAATTTTTAGAACTTTAATGCCTCTTGTTTTATAGAGTGGGTCTGTGCTCCATATTTTTGTCATTGTCTAAATAAGTTCTCATGGAAAACAAACCGATTTCAATCAATAAAAACGTGGAGAGATGACCCACTTTACATTAAAATATCATTTTGTATCCTAACCATTGAACGTTTTAGAAAAATAATAGAAGTCCGTAAAGAGGTATAGCGCACTTAATATACGATTTGACCTAAAATATAGCACTTTTACAAACATCAGACATTTTCAATAATATACAATATTTAGTTTAAATATATTCAAAGAAACGCAAATAACACAATTACCATGCTGGAAGGGTCTTAATTATTTTTCACGACATTAAAATATTCAGGTTTTGTTTGGGATATATAGGAAAGAAGTTAGTTTACGATAAAAAATTGGATGTTTGACTATTTGAACCACTCTAAACCAAAGAAATCCGATTAAAAATTATGTTCTACAGGTATTGTAGTGCATGTTTACATTGAATTAGTTTTGGTTTAACGTGGTCTTCGTACTGAAAATTAGACAAATATTTCAATTAATGTCTTTTCTAATACAAGCATCTATATTGCCATATATAATGAAAATACATCAACAGAAAATGTTAAATGCGTGGCCTAGTGGTAACGCGGATGTCTTTTTGATTTTGTGGTCGCTGGATTGAATCCACCAAGTAGTAAATATTTTTTTCACTTAACTGAAACATGAAAAGAATAGAGAGATTAAGTAACATGTATCTAATCTTCGGTTTTTTTTTAAATTACAGTATCTTGTTTAATTCAGTCTGAGTATGCGCACACCCATTATAAACAGATCTCTTTTAACACTTAGCTGCAGGTCTGTAGCTCCCGATCTGAAAAAATTCGGATGGACGACCTGGGAGCTACAGTTCCTCCCATAGTAAAAACCTACGATTTACGGCGCACAAAAAACGGCGCTAGTTTTGGACTGATTAACCTTATTTCCACACAAATTCTGTGAAAACAATAAGTACCTTTAAATTTTTTAGGAAATTTACTACTAATATTGTCACTTTACTTGCCTCAGAGTTTCTCTTAAACATGCTAACCGACCTCGAAAAATGAAGTATATTAATTTATACGTCGAGATCGAGAATCGCCATTTTTCCATATAAACAAACTGCACCACTTCACTTTACGGGGCTGGTGATATATCAGAGGCAAGTAAAGTGACAATATCACAGGAGTCGGCGATTTTATCAATTTGTTGTAAATAAATGAGAAACAGGCAAAATCCTACCAGTGAGCTTCGCGACAACAAATTGATATAATCGCCGACTCCTGTGACAATATCAGTAGTAAATTTCCTGAAAATTTTAATGGTACGAATTGTTTACACAGATTTGTGTGGAAATAAGGTTATTCAGTCCAAAACTAGCGCCGTTTTTTGTGCGCCGTAAATCGTAGGTTTTTACTATGGGAGGAACTGTAGCTCCCTGGTCGTCCATCCGAATTTTTTCAGACCGGGAGCTACAGACCTGCAGCTACATTAACACTATGCATGTACTACATGTATATTTACATTTAGATCCATTGCATTTTTTTTAACTTATCACGGTTCAGAATATCAACTAACATTATGCACAGAGTTTTCTGAATTTATGACAAATCAGTTGTTACAGACACTATTATAAAACCAGTATCTAGGTTTCGAAAATCATATTGCGACAGCTAGGTACCTGAAGCTATTTTAAGTAACAGGTACTTTCCGTCTAAATACAGGTGTGGGCGAAATAATGGGAAAAGGCGCTATACCTCTTTCACCCCTGCGAATGTTATTGTCATTCAAATTTAGACCATGTGGTTTTATTTGATCCTTTCCACCCCTGCGAATGTGTTCGGAATGTTTTCTTTATCGTTGCAAAGTATGTAATAAATCCAGAGGTGCTCGAATGAAAGTTCACGAGACTTCGCCGAGATTTGTTCAGTTCCTCTAAAAATTCGAGCGGAAGTATATGTGTTCGGATAATATTCTCAAAATACGTAAGTACTGGCCGTTTTTCATATCATATCTTAATTTGATTTATGTTAAAACATGAAAATCCATTAAGATATATGTCTTATTTCATCATCTAGCGGTTATTTTAACTAAACGATGATATTCAGAAAAGAGTTATCATTCGTGTTCAACAACTCTGCACATGGTTGAAAATGTAAACATTGGGTTGCTTGATAAAATCATAGCCATGTTTTATGCTTTTAGTGTGCAATACCATGCTTTTTAAAAAAGAATTTATGTCTGTTTTGTATAAAAACTTAATATATCGAGTCATTTTCAAGTAACATTCTGCATAAAATAGTATAGTCTGTTTTACTATTGATGCTATTACTAGGTCAGGCGCGGATCGAAAATTAATCCTTAGAGCATGTTAATTGTTGCAACATCAGAAAAAACCTATATTATCTATTGTCACATTTATTTCTAGAACTCATTTTATCGACCAATTAATGAAGATAAAGTTTAAAATCAATAAACGTCTAAAGTTTATATTTGATTACAAGTACCTAGATTCTAGGAAATAGACTATAAACACGATGCTCGATTTTTACTGCGCAACTGAAAGGGTCAACTAAAACCACGTGGTCTAAATTTAAATGACAATAACATTCGCAGGGGTGCTTTCAGTTTCGCAGTAAAAATCGTGCCTCGTGTTTATAGTCTATTTCCTAGAATCTAGGTGCTTGTAATCATATATAAAATCTAGACATTTATTTATTTTAAAAACTATCTTCAATAATTGGTGGATAAAATGAGTTCTAGAAATAAATGTGACAATATAATAAAATTTCTGCTGTTGCAACAATTAACATGCTTAGTTGCGACCCACTCCTAGGATCGATTTTCGATCCGCGCCTGACCAAGTAATAACATCAATAGTGGAACAGACTATACTATTTTATGAAGAATGTTACTTGAAAATGGCTCGATATACTAAGTTTTTATATAAAACAGACACCAATTCTTTTTTTAAAAAGCATGGTATTGCACACCAAAAGCATCAAACATGGCTATAATTTTATCAAGCAACCCAATGTTTACATTTTCAACCACGTGCAGAGTGGTTGAACACGAACGATAACTCTTTTCTGAATATCATGGTTTAGTTTAAATAACCTCTAGATGATGAAATAGGACATAAATCTTAATAGATTTTCATGTTTTAACATAAATCAAATTATGATATGATATGAAAAACGGCTAGTACTTACGTATTTTGAGAATATTATCCGAACACTTACACTTCCGCTCGAATTTTCACAGGAACTGAACAAATCTCGGCGAAGTCTCGTGAACTTTCATTCGAGCACCTCTGGATTTATTACATACTTAGCAATGATAAAGAAAACATTCCGAACACATTCGTAGGGGTGTCTTTGTGGCCCAAGTCGTATAAGGTAGCAAGGGACAGTTTCGGATAAAGTACCCGTCAATATTTTTGTAAAATTGAGAGTTGCTGTACTTGAAGGCTTATGAGTGTTGCTAAAATTCATGAAATTATTTTTAATGATTATCATTAGTTAGAGGGATGTCTCTTGTTGAAATTGACATGCAATATGTAGGCCCCATATGTTAGGTACAGGAGAATCAGAAGTAAAATGCGAAACCGCGGCTATGACTGTTGTGTTGACTTTAAACAGTGAAATTGCAAGTGACAGACGGGAGGTAAAATAACACGAAAAGTAGGTGGATGGGACATTGTAAACTATACACCGGTAAGATTCTGACATATGATGGTGCAACATGCACACGGTACGGAAGGTCAACCCTTTGCAGGGAAATAGCTGGGGGAGGTCTAAAAAGCTGAAAAATCATGAAAAATTAGCAAAATATGAAAGGGTCAAAATCTCATAAAATCCAGTATGTAGAAAATTTTACAGGTTTTGACTAGCAATTTTCTTCAGAAATTAGTGATTAGCCCTATAACAAGTGAATTAAAGGTATTTGTGCTCAATGGGAAATGAGGAAATTCTAGTTACAGAGTTCCGAAGACACATATCCCCTGGCTACAATGAAATTTATCAAAAAAACTGTCCCGTGCCTACCTTCAAGACTACATGGTATTTTCAGATTTCTTATTTCACTGTAATTTTGAGTGGATTTTGTACCATAAGTTGTATATTTTGTGGAAATGGAATATTTTTTTGTTAAAGATGGTCATTACATGATTTATTAGCAATTATATACAAGGGGAGTAACTCCCTCTTAAATGTTTTGAATGACCACCACTAGAGTAAATTGGCTTAGAAAGTAGGTATTTCCTATCCTGATGACAATTAATAGGCTTAAGTTAATTACTGAGACAAGAATAAATACATTAAAACAGTTTTGATCAATTGAATCATTAAATTTATAAATCTGCAGCAATTTTGCTGTCTGATTTTATGAAATAACATTAAGCAACATGACTTATATAACCCATTTTTTTTAAAACAGCATATTTTTCTTTCAAATGAAGTTTACATGTAAACAAATGCAGTTATCAAAGTATTCAATATGTCAAAAAAATCAAGTTTTTGCTTTTTCCTGTCCAAAAGTGATATTTTAGATGTATTTACAAAATTGAAAAAGCCACCCCCTCTTTCCAATTGTCTCCATTACCATTACATGTAGGATATGTAAATGTACATTTGACCTTGAAATAACATCTGTTATGATAATTACTCTTGAAATGAACAAGAAACAACATATTTGTACCTTTTTATTGTATATATGCATCAAAAATGTAGAAAAACATGTAAAATTTGAACATTTTTCATGAAATTCTCGTCCGTCCCCAGCTACCCAGGTGTGTTTGAATTTCATTTTAATTAAAGGCAGGCATCACACTGGTAGGTCTTACTATTTTAGCAAAGTTAAAAGGAAACTAGAAACCAGAATAGATAAGATATTCACTAAATATGATTATAAGCTTACTTTTTCATGAAAACAAGAAATAACATGTAGGGCGGCATGTCTTTTTGTGAATAAAAATGCTAGAAATCATCCATTTACCAAAAAAGATCAATTTTTAATATCAGTTATGGTTGTTTTCAAATATGTGTGAGCAATGACTCAAGAAAATTGTCACAAGTTTCATAATAATAGGTTAAAGTGTTCAAACTAATGCTTCTTATGAAAATCAAAAGATAGGGGGAGGGTTTACATGCAAGGGTATTTCTAAGTGATGTGATGCTTTTATCATGATAATATTATGTAGATGTATGTAGTATTGAATAAGGTTTCTTATTTAAGGAGGTTGAACAACAATTGACCTCTAAAACATTAGGTAAAGATGCTTTACTTATGGAGAGTCCTATGAATCTGTGTTAAATAGAGGAAAGTGGAAATAGTGGGTTCACTTAAATGGCCATATTTTTCTGAAACCTCAATGGAATTGGCAAAATGAGGTATACTTTTTCTCAGAATAGCATAAGCTTTCTAATTCTAAGATAAAATGACTTTTCAGAGAATGTTAGTGTAAGTTAAAGGTAGCAAGGGACAGTTTCGGATAAAGTACCCGTCAATATTTTTGTAAAATTGAGAGTTGCTGTACTTGAAGGCTTATGAGTGTTGCTAAAATTCATGAAATTATTTTTAATGATTATCATTAGTTAGAGGGATGTCTCTTGTTGAAATTGACATGCAATATGTAGGCCCCATATGTTAGGTACAGGAGAATCAGAAGTAAAATGCGAAACCGCGGCTATGACTGTTGTGTTGACTTTAAACAGTGAAATTGCAAGTGACAGACGGGAGGTAAAATAACACGAAAAGTAGGTGGATGGGACATTGTAAACTATACACCGGTAAGATTCTGACATATGATGGTGCAACATGCACACGGTACGGAAGGTCAACCCTTTGCAGGGAAATAGCTGGGGGAGGTCTAAAAAGCTGAAAAATCATGAAAAATTAGCAAAATATGAAAGGGTCAAAATCTCATAAAATCCAGTATGTAGAAAATTTTACAGGTTTTGACTAGCAATTTTCTTCAGAAATTAGTGATTAGCCCTATAACAAGTGAATTAAAGGTATTTGTGCTCAATGGGAAATGAGGAAATTCTAGTTACAGAGTTCCGAAGACACATATCCCCTGGCTACAATGAAATTTATCAAAAAAACTGTCCCGTGCCTACCTTCAAGACTACATGGTATTTTCAGATTTCTTATTTCACTGTAATTTTGAGTGGATTTTGTACCATAAGTTGTATATTTTGTGGAAATGGAATATTTTTTTGTTAAAGATGGTCATTACATGATTTATTAGCAATTATATACAAGGGGAGTAACTCCCTCTTAAATGTTTTGAATGACCACCACTAGAGTAAATTGGCTTAGAAAGTAGGTATTTCCTATCCTGATGACAATTAATAGGCTTAAGTTAATTACTGAGACAAGAATAAATACATTAAAACAGTTTTGATCAATTGAATCATTAAATTTATAAATCTGCAGCAATTTTGCTGTCTGATTTTATGAAATAACATTAAGCAACATGACTTATATAACCCATTTTTTTTAAAACAGCATATTTTTCTTTCAAATGAAGTTTACATGTAAACAAATGCAGTTATCAAAGTATTCAATATGTCAAAAAAATCAAGTTTTTGCTTTTTCCTGTCCAAAAGTGATATTTTAGATGTATTTACAAAATTGAAAAAGCCACCCCCTCTTTCCAATTGTCTCCATTACCATTACATGTAGGATATGTAAATGTACATTTGACCTTGAAATAACATCTGTTATGATAATTACTCTTGAAATGAACAAGAAACAACATATTTGTACCTTTTTATTGTATATATGCATCAAAAATGTAGAAAAACATGTAAAATTTGAACATTTTTCATGAAATTCTCGTCCGTCCCCAGCTACCCAGGTGTGTTTGAATTTCATTTTAATTAAAGGCAGGCATCACACTGGTAGGTCTTACTATTTTAGCAAAGTTAAAAGGAAACTAGAAACCAGAATAGATAAGATATTCACTAAATATGATTATAAGCTTACTTTTTCATGAAAACAAGAAATAACATGTAGGGCGGCATGTCTTTTTGTGAATAAAAATGCTAGAAATCATCCATTTACCAAAAAAGATCAATTTTTAATATCAGTTATGGTTGTTTTCAAATATGTGTGAGCAATGACTCAAGAAAATTGTCACAAGTTTCATAATAATAGGTTAAAGTGTTCAAACTAATGCTTCTTATGAAAATCAAAAGATAGGGGGAGGGTTTACATGCAAGGGTATTTCTAAGTGATGTGATGCTTTTATCATGATAATATTATGTAGATGTATGTAGTATTGAATAAGGTTTCTTATTTAAGGAGGTTGAACAACAATTGACCTCTAAAACATTAGGTAAAGATGCTTTACTTATGGAGAGTCCTATGAATCTGTGTTAAATAGAGGAAAGTGGAAATAGTGGGTTCACTTAAATGGCCATATTTTTCTGAAACCTCAATGGAATTGGCAAAATGAGGTATACTTTTTCTCAGAATAGCATAAGCTTTCTAATTCTAAGATAAAATGACTTTTCAGAGAATGTTAGTGTAAGTTAAAGGTAGCAAGGGACAGTTTCGGATAAAGTACCCGTCAATATTTTTGTAAAATTGAGAGTTGCTGTACTTGAAGGCTTATGAGTGTTGCTAAAATTCATGAAATTATTTTTAATGATTATCATTAGTTAGAGGGATGTCTCTTGTTGAAATTGACATGCAATATGTAGGCCCCATATGTTAGGTACAGGAGAATCAGAAGTAAAATGCGAAACCGCGGCTATGACTGTTGTGTTGACTTTAAACAGTGAAATTGCAAGTGACAGACGGGAGGTAAAATAACACGAAAAGTAGGTGGATGGGACATTGTAAACTATACACCGGTAAGATTCTGACATATGATGGTGCAACATGCACACGGTACGGAAGGTCAACCCTTTGCAGGGAAATAGCTGGGGGAGGTCTAAAAAGCTGAAAAATCATGAAAAATTAGCAAAATATGAAAGGGTCAAAATCTCATAAAATCCAGTATGTAGAAAATTTTACAGGTTTTGACTAGCAATTTTCTTCAGAAATTAGTGATTAACCCTATAACAAGTGAATTAAAGGTATTTGTGCTCAATGGGAAATGAGGAAATTCTAGTAACAGAGTTCCGAAGACACATATCCCCTGGCTACAATGAAATTTATCAAAAAAACTGTCCCGTGCCACCTAAAGCATTTTTAAAAACAACTCTCTTTGATGTGATTGAAATGGCTCAGTGGTTAGAGCACCAGACATTGATTAACTTTACAGAACTTGACTTTTTTTGTTGTGGGTTCGATACTACTAAATCTTAGGGCACTATTTTTTTCTCATATCGATTGTTTATTCAAAACTGAATATAATTATAAAATGTGCTTTTGCAAACTTTAATTTAAAACATTATCAAATAGATTTTAGTAGAAAAAATAAATTTGAAATTGTATTTTATGACTTAACAGAATGGGTATTTGCGCCATCTTATCCCCCTTCTTCTTTGAAACACTTAATTCAAAATTATTATTGAGGTTTAGGATAATAAGATGGTCAGTTGATGCATCTGAAAACTTAGATAATGTCCTAAAAGTATATTCCAAGATCTGATTATATATAAAAACAATTTTCGAAAAGAACATTGAACCTGTTTTTAGGACATTATCTAAGTTTTCAGATGCATCAACTGACCATTTTATTATCCTAGACCTCAACATATCAAAGGTACAGTATTAAAACTGGAAAAACGTCAATAATGATTAAAAGCGAGAAGTAGGTTACTGTGGTCCACTTTTAAATAAAGATATAATGAGGTTGTAAGATACCCAACTAACAAAGTTTGATGACCATGTGCCTAAGGATATCAAATATTTGACTTATTTACCAAAGGTATGGTGAAGAGACAATGATTTGTGACATGGGGATAATTGCATAGTAATATCACGAAATGTAGCACTGTCATTGTTGAGAAGAATATTGAACATGTATCCCTATATTTTTCTATGTTTAATTTTAAACCCCGTCTGGGGTCCCAGTATTGGTCCAATGGTCACAGTTTGAATACTTCAAAGAACTCTGAACTCGCAATATAAAGTACAACGTATTCGTAATACGTTTATGTCATTATTAACCACCTGTCAATTCCTATCAATGAAGTAAGCGATCATTTATCCCACAATAAACACGCGAGTCGTTGAGATAAGGAAAATTTTCTGCTGAGTATCAAGAGTCGTTTTACAATTCGTGTCATTTCATATTTCATATAAAAATACATGTACAACAACAAAGAAGATATTAATCCCAATAACGCACAAGATGGTGTACATACATAAAGCACGATTTTACAATTTTACAATTTGTTTTCAATTTCAAATTGTAATTTCTGTATTTTAAACTCAAAAGTATTGACAGTCAAAATTGCAGGGCGTAAATTAAAATTATATTACTAGTCTTTATAAAGGGAAGTAAAAATAAAAGTCGTATAGAAGTGTGCCGTCTTGATCTTTCGAAACAACATACATCAAGGGGCGGAGTATGCCCCCCCCCCCCACCAACAATCTAAATACGTTTTTTTTTAAATCCTCATGCCTATACTATAATATGTTTGCACAGTATACTTATATTAAGATTTTTAATACACTGATTTAAATAAGGAGCGCCAATTATGGAGCGGGGGTATTGGCGAGTTGTACATCGCCCTTGGTACTGGCACTCTAGAGACATCTAGAAATCAATGAAATGAAAAAGAGAAGATTTTTTTTTTTTAAAGAAGGCATTTCGTTCACTCTGTGATCAATATGGCATCGCCCTGACACATGAACGCCATAACGTGTTTACCTATGCGCACTATATAATCCCTAGAAGAGGACCGCAGCATGTGTACATATTGTATGATTGTAACAGAAAAAAGTAGAGCAACTTGCCAGTACCGGGAACAGAACCTGGAATATGTGACCACAGATAAAACCAGTTGGATATTATGCTTGTTTTTTTTTTAATAATAAACTGTAAGATAGGAGAGTTCACTCAGCTTTTAAGGTGTTAAGAGACAGGCGGTGTGAATATCACAACTTATGCCGCCCACCCCCCCCCCCTAAATCAGTAGATTAAATAGCATTTGGCTGAAATTAATAAAGAATGTTAATAAACAATGCGCGACGACGATCGCGGATTGATATAAACAATAGGCCGTCAAAGTATCTATAAATACTACCTTTTAAAGCCGGGAAGAGGTACTGGCACTGTACCAGTTATCGGCTAAAATTAAACTTTTTCTGTTCATATTTCCTTATTTCTTGATATTTTTTTTAAAATAAAACTTGACATACTTTAAATGATGAACTCCTTTTTTATGCAGCTGGTAGGTTAAATCATTATTGAGAACCCAAAACATTTTGTTTGTGTGCTTTTTAGCACGCCGTGAATTTGTAGAGATTTAACGAGTTACTGTACCAGTTATCGGCTTCGCGATAATAACATAGTAAAATCCCTGTACATGTTATAAACCAGAATTTTCAGTTTAGCCGATAACTGGTCTTACCCGATAACTGGTACAGTACAAGTATAGTATATATTGGACATATTTTAATATATTGTATATATTAAATTGTTATTCTTGAATTTACCAAAACTGTAGGGTAAAAATAAACCTAATATTAAAAAAAAATTCTTCAAAGTAGGATAATCTTGTTAATATTCGGCTTCGCCATAATTTTGTTCAATTAAACGCAATACGTACTGAAGTGTGTGTTAAAACAGAGCAAAATTTAACAATAATCGTTAATTAGTTTGCATGTCTGAACCAAATTGGGGCAAGCAGAGTCCAAGTAAATCTGTAGACATTAATCATCGTAAGGCTTCTTAGCAATGATTTCCTACAAGCTTTTGATGACCAAATCTTATATAATGGTACTATATGTACATGTATATTGTACAAGCACACACACAGTTTTTAAATTCTAAACTTCAGAAATCAATTTCGCTTTAATTAGTAAAATTTTATGTAAAATATCTTATATTTTCCGAATTTCATAAGATCGGTATTTATATTAAGTTTTATTTCTTATTCTTTTTGATTACCAACAACTTAATTTGTTTCTTGCACCTTTATTTCAATCAATAACATTTTCCGATAGCTGATTTGAACACATTTAGGAAAGATTAATTGATTCCGAGCAAGTTTAATGATGAGATGTACATACGTATCAAGAAAGCACTATTAAAAAAAAATCCCGAAATTCGTTACAAATTGCGTGCACTATTTCCAGGAGATAACCAAAGGGAAGAAAATCCACTCGAACAAACTCCATTATGAATGCTAGTATTTTTCACCGTCTCCTCAATTGCAATTGCCTTCTCCCCAAAATGTCGTTCATATTTCCTACAATTAGATGGCGTATCTTGTAATAAGTCTATGTTCATTACAGAATTTGAAATGTCATTTTGGTGTTCCTTGGTATCAATAGTTAGTTCCAGTGTTTCTAATTCAGTTTCACTACAGTCACACAAAATGTCTACTGCATCCTTTACACAGTCAAAATTCTGGGTTTCAATGTCGAGATCGGACTCTTCACAACAGTAACTATCTGCAAATGAAAAAAAAAATAGAGTTTTTAAAAGTCTACGCCAGTGTCAGGTAAAGTTTGTTAGGCTTCTCAAACAAAATTAAATAGTGAAAATAATAATCTAAAAAGTAAAATAGGGATTGACATGATTATATTTACCAATAAGGTGAAACAGATCTTGGTCCAGTACTTTTTGGGGGGTCTGTAGCGATCTGCTTTGTTGACATGAACAGCCAGGTCCGCCGTGTAGCATCAGCACTGGTTCTCCTGATGACTCGGCCATTAGCGGGGAAGGCAGCACATACTCAATATTCGTGTTGACATGAAGAGTTTCAAATAATTCAGGTCTCCGAAAGTAATCCATTTTTTAATTTTATTTTTTTGTCTTCACTTGTTGTCAGTCAAGTCGCATCTCTCTGATAAAAAATGTCCTGGATGCAAAGCCCTCTTCTTTAAGTATAGGATTTTTACTAATAGTTTTATGGTTGATCGGATTAAAGACGGTCTAAGCATAAACAATTTCTTAAACCATATTTTTGTCTGGAGGGAGAATGCCTTAACTAATAAACAAAAAAACAAGCACTGTAATTTTTAAATACAATTTAAATAGCGTGAAACGATTAGTTGAAGTGCCGTAATAATGCCCCTCGGACATACATTCTAAGCTTGATGAGACTCCGGAAGCGGTGTTATGAGCATTATTTATTAAATGAACACAACCACCTGATTCCTTCGATTAGATGAATATATCAGATTACAACAATAAAGCGTAACTTTATCAAAGTACTTTGCAATTATCCTTATTTCCTTTTCATTAATTTCTGTAAATTGTAATTCTATGACACTTTCGGAAAACCAGCCCCAGATCAGTCATAACATGAGCAACAAACACTTCCACAATAGACTTTTAATTTCAAATTTTGGCAGAAACAATATACCCGAAAAAAAAATCGAAGCTTGATTATGTAGCTAATTTACAGCTATTGAGAGAGAATATCATGTTGCACAATTTTTAAGCTTTTATGTCACACAACACATAAACCATGGATACAGTAAATACATAATGTATATCAATAATATTGACTTACACACATACCAAATACACCACAATCTTGGTAATTAATGAGAACAATATACATCAATGTTCTAAAAAAAACGGCAAAATTTTGACAATTGTTTGTTTCAAAGATATTAACTTGTTCCTATAGATAGAATCGTGGTACAACATTCTACACAATATCAAGATAAATCAATGACAATTGATGTTCTAACCAGAGTTCACCAAGAATCATCGTACATGTACCTCTACGTATACTATTCGACGCTAAAAAATAAAAGCTTTACTGAGCATATCCATAAAAAGTGAAATGAATTCCCAAAGACTGCTTCAATACTTCTTACAACCTTACGGTACATTATAAATACTTGGAAGGGATAATTAACACAAATGTGAATAATTAAATAAAATCTACTGCAATAGTAAGGCCATACATGGAGACTGTTACCGGTATATTGTGACGAAGAAATAACATGACAGTAGATGGGGGCGGAGTCTACATAGAAGTGTTTCAGAACATGCTATAAAAACGGGAATGATGATCAGCTCAGAAATTTGTCATTTAAAAAAAACAAAAACAAAAACAAACGAGGGAGGAATATAACCCACGATGCTTTAAGCTAATTGTTCATAAAGGTTAAAAGGTAGATAATGTATTTATATCCGGATCAAACTTCGCTGAATTCTTAGCTTTTTCTATAATTAAGATGGTCTTTATGAAATACATGCCATTATATTGCACTTGGTAGTAAATTCATATGATAAATAATTCCTTGCTTTTCTCACAATTATAGACCAGCTAGACGAACAAAAAGAACATTGCTTTAAAAACCAACAACAACCATATATAAATATTTGATCAACCTTCGTTAAAACAGTCTTGATTTAAAATTTTAAAAAAGAAAGCGCAAATAAAACGCTGTTGTATAAATCTATCAAATTCAAGAAAAGTTTTTAAAGGTCAAATGTCCTGCATTTGAATTTTGATTAAAAAAAAAAACTTATTACATTTGTTAGTTTTTGCGTAAGAAATACTCAATTTTGCAGCTGAAATGAAAACGAAGGACCTGCAATCTTATATTGTTCTAACAAGTGGACTAACAGACCGTTTACATTAAAGTCCACTGTTAGTTCTTATCATACGTATACATAGATTTCAAGCTCCTATAAGTATGCAATACAACTTTTACAAACCCTAAACACCCGATCTGTCATTTTGATTTTGCGTCAAGACAGAACAATATTTTACAGCATTCGTAGCGCAAATATACAAAATCAAATATACATCAAATACACACAATAACATGTCGTTTTTCCTTTCTCATCAAAACGTATTTTCCATGTGACCCATCAAAAAATGACAGATTTGACAAATAAAAAGTTTGGGGTTTTTTCCGTTCGTCATATGCAATACATCAAGTAAGGCGGCGCGTTTTCTATACAATGTCTATAGAATCGCACAGCCGCCTTTCTCCTTAAATGGGTTGTCTCCGGGTCTGGGAAATCCTCGGATTAGTACGTCATCCTCTGCATTCTGTTCGCAATATTTCTTGATGTCTCGGACACATTCTGAAACCCTCACCCGGGGTATAGCTGCCTCCAGGCGGAGCTGCTCGGCCACCTTCCGCTGCTGCTGAAGGCCTTCCTGGAACTTGTTCATCTTTACAACTCCTTACGTCCTAGCTGTAAGACAGTTTATAGTTATAAAAAATGAAGCTCTTTTCATTATGAAACTTTTTAACATCATATCCCGATATTTGTTTTGTTGAACAAGTGCCAACATTAAAATCTTTTAAGAAAAGTTTTCTGTCTTCTAAATCTCAACCTCCATCATATTTTTCATATGGAGAACGTTACTGGAATGTAATTCACACTAGACTTCGACACAATTGTATATTGAAAAAAGACTTACATAGATGCAAAATTATTGATAGTCCTTTATGTTCATGTGGTAAAGTAGAAGATGCATATCATTACTTTTTTCTTGTGCAAAATATAATATTCCACGAAATGATTTATTCAATGTTATCTTTAGAAAAGAAAATTTACATATTATCGACACTCAAGTTTTGCTATGGGGAGATAACTCCATCAGTATTGCAGAAAATGAAAATTTATTTTTTAACGTTCAGCTATTTTTAAAGAGATCTGGACGGTTTTCACATGTATAAGATTAGATATAAACACTTATTATAATTTTCTTTTACTTTTGTCGATGTATATCTACTTTGTATAACTTCAAACAATGGTATTTTATTATGACCTTTGATAATGTCATTTTTCGTAATAGTGTAAATTTTGTGTCAAAATTTCATAGGAGAGGGCGTTTTAAGTTTCCAGAACTTGTGCCCGATCCTTTTGTATATACCATCTTTACAATAAAATATGTTCAAACCAACATCATATCCTTAAAATTTCTTTACAATGCAAATTAACACATCCTCTAAAATGTATATATGTATACATGCGACTACTATAACTACTGGGGAAAAAACCCAACAACACGGCCTCCATCAAATTTCGCACTTAATTAATAAATTTCAATCAGTCAATTAATCCGAAAAAATTCACTTTCTTTCTATTTCAATCAAACTCCCAATACTCATTCCTGCAATCTCTTGGTTACCATACGTTGGATGAAGAAATAAGCTTCAATGAATTTTGTTCATGATACACACACTCTCATTACAAAAATTCCCTCAGTGGGAAGAAACTATTGCAACGGACACTTTCTCCTTATCTTTAGATGAATTTTGACTTCTCTAATGCTTCCTAGTTTTTAAGTTCGGTATAATGTGCAGGTAGTTAAGTTCTTGTTTCTAATTCAAAAGAAAATTCGAATTACATTTTATCAACGACCCATTCCATACAATACAAATGACCCTATCTATAACTGAGGTACTGTACATGCAGACTCTAGTGCATGCAATTATTTTTGAATCCTCCTACGTAAGGTTTTGGTACTTGAGCAGTCGCCATCTTAGAGCTCCGAACCAGTCGTAACAATTTCTTATTTTTCAACGATTAATTTACTCATAACCATTAAATATTCGAAGACCTTAAGTGCCGTGCTATGTAATACAGTAATTATGATATAAACTAGTATGTAATTACGTCCCCCATGTCGTACATCGCTTTGCGTACAAGTAGATCTATAAGAAAAGTAATTGATGAAGCCAGACAGTCTGGCTATCTATTTTACCATCGCAAAAAAATAATAGTTCCCTTCACATATCCCTTATATTCTTACACACTATTGTGTTCAAATCACCGATCTAATCTTCCTCTTATTCGGCTCTCAGGCATCTTATCTTAGTTAAACTTTCCGTTTTTAATCCGGTTTAAAAGGTTTTTCGAGCTATCACATCCAAACCACATTCTCCGGACAGGCAAGGAAGTCTTTACAAACGGTATTTTGATTGAAAACTTGGGTGGTAGACAAAATTTGTCCTTCTAACTGTGACTTCATTACGAACCTCGTATAAGAAGTGAGCAGAACTTCCACACCCCACTCCCAGAGGAACGAGAACAGAGAACCCATATTACACTATAAGTTTGCTTACGAAAACATTTTTTTTTTATTTTCGTTGGGACATAAATAATTACATATAGGGATAAAAGCCCTGTAAAATGTAATTGAAATGTGCTGTATTGAGGTCTTCTTTAATAGATACAGAATCTATAAAACCATAGAGTTCACTGGAGACTTTCAATTAATATACAAGTCTTAAAAAGATAAACCTACTGAACCATTAAGATTCTCTCCCGCATCTCCAAACCCGGGAGAATTTAATCAATTATTCACAGAATAAAAATCAATAGATAGGTAATCCCGATCAGATTTTACATTGTCATCATGGCGACTGGGCTGTTTCATAGTACGTTTATTGCTAATAATCGGCTGTGAATACATTAGTAAATAAATCCTTGTAAATATACCACATGTTTCACATCGTTCCAAGTAACAGTCTCGTATCCGAATGTATGAGCAATAGATGTGATATTCTCCAAATGTTAAATCTACATCCAGTAAAACCACGGTAAATATTATTGGGAAATAATTCACCAATAATATAGGCCGATTATGCCGTTTTTTAGAATTAAAGTTGTTCCATCAAATCTAACATAAATAACGTAAAGATAAAAAAAAGTATATTATCAATTACTATTGTTCCGTGTAAAAATAAGTGTAGCATTATGTCCGGAAAACAGGATACAAATAAGGAGAGGCTGAGATACTACGTTACAAGGTTATCGAGGTAAATGTATCTCGTCCATACGTAACTGGTAAGAAGAGAGGTGCCGGGTTTTCTGCAAGGGAACCTCCAGTGCCCCGAAGAGCTCACGACGCGTTATTTGAAGAGAAATGAAATAAATATTTACAAAACGTGATGCTTGGTACACACACCGAGGGGAAATTATAGAGAGTCGTCATTTCATAACAGTCTCTGTGTGCGGGGAATAGGGAACTATCTGTTCCTGTGTCTAGTCCACATCAACATGAAACACTTCAAGATACACACTCGTCTTTGAAAAACAGGAAGTAAATGACTACTTCTGCCATCGCTGTATCACCCGTCTCACCAAGTACATAGTACTGCTGTCAAATCTATTTCAGATAAGGAAATACATCTATGTCAACATGTATGTCATTAATGGGGCGAAAATGAAACCCAACTTTTACTAATATTATCAGGTAGATTTTCAACGGCGAACTGTAACGTAATTCTCAACTTGCAGTTCCTATTCAAAAATATCGGTGAACAAAAAAAAGCAACTGCGCATCTTTGCTTATAAACTACATGTACTCAAATCGAATACGGTGAAACAATTTACGTCAATCGTTTATTTGATCGTGACATTGCTTTATAGTGAATTAATCCCAGAGTTATTCAAGAACAGACAAAATCCATCACTACCACCAATGTTAACGGACTGGGAGCTCATTTCACGAGTTCGTGCTCAAAGCTTAAGGGGAAATGGAGTGTTGTCTTAAATTAAATGGATACATGTCTCACAAACGAATGCACATTTTCAAGCTATGTACAAAAAAAAATCCATGGATCACATGGCCGACTCTTGTTAAAATAATTTAACTGTATCTAAGGAGTCAGGACAAGTACTCACTTGGTCTTACAATATCATTTAAACAAGCTGGTTTACAATCATTTTCAATTCAACATTATAATACTAGTGTATTTCCCTTCTTTATTTTCATTTATAAAAAAATCCCCTAAAATCTACCTTATAACAATTTTGATGCCATGCATTATGTATGAATTAAAAAAAATGTTTGAGAAACTCTTTCATATAACTTGTTTACAAAATTTTGTTTTAATGAATATGTATACATGTACACATAATTAGAAGTAAAACACTTCTTATGAGGAATAAAATAAGACACCCCTGAGGAAACCTCTATAGAATCTCTCTGACCCTACTAATAATGGCAGTAATTACTCTCCTCTTGTCAGGCTGAAATTGACCCATGGTTTGTAGAAAACTTGGGCAAATACATACAAACTAGTCCTCTGTTCAGGTGAGCTAAAAAGGCTACAAATGTTCTATTTTTAGCAAAATTATATACACATCATTTTAATGCTATCCACTGGTAACCATTTCAATATCAATAATGGAATGAAGTCCTCACAAATGAAAATATGTACCGTAACTTTTCCTGCCAACTAGTGAAAGTAACTGCAGTCAGTATTTTATGGGTTTTTTTTTCAATACACTTCATTTAATATACATACACAATGCATCACGCCCTCTTAAATGACACACTCACAAAACAAGAATAAGTCAAAATTTTATTGCAGATTGTAATCAAAGTGCTAAATAACATTCTGATTATAGCAAATATATATATATACATGTAATTTCGTACAATAACAACCTACTTCTGCACCCTAGGTGAAACCTGACAGCAAAGACAATTAACAAAGCCTTGAAATAGCTTCAGTTAAACAATAGCATTTCAATTTCCAGTATAACATCTAATTATCAAAGAAAATAAAAGGAGCCAGAAAAGGAAACTCATAATATCTTATTCAAAAAATTATGAAGGAAAAGGATCCTACCAGAAGAACAATAACAAGCACTTAAATGGTCTTTCAAGATAACATGAAAAGCTCAAGATGTTTAAAATGGCCAACGCTTCTGCTATCTGAAATGCTATAAAAATTAATGCACTTGCACAAGATTGAAGGACTAATGGAGTCACAATAACAGATCCCAAAGAACAAAGCTCTACATTTAACACACCAAAGGCTATCATTTCCTGATAAAAATCATTCCAAAGAGATGCCTGTCGGCTCAGGTTTGATAAGTGGTGCTTGACAGACCGATTGATTCAAGCATGGCTGTACTTGCAACAATTCATTATGGTTTTTAGACCGCCTCAAGCAGCCAGATTTTCACCAACAAAAAAAATTATTCATTCTCCTATTGAATTTCAATTCACCATTTGCCAAAACAATGATTATCTGGCATGAGATGAATTGAGAGATTAGTATACAATATAAGAAGTGCATTAAAAGCGAAGATCTAGTAATCAAGTCAAAGCCATTTCAAATATTTCACCAATCCTTGAAAAGAAATATGTACTACCAACACAAAGTAGGTTTCAGTTTCTTTGTGCTTTTCAGTTTGTTCATTAAAGTTTTATTAAACCACAGATAATATCTTGGAATGAATTGTACCCCCTTTCAGTATACTTTATCACAAACGTGTGTATAAATAGCCAATGAAAATGATCCCTGATCACATCACAGAATAGCACAGGATTTCTTGTCCTTGAACGGGTTGTCTTTAACGGGGTTCAGTAAGGGGTCCTCAGCTGCCATGTGGTTACAGTAGCCGATTATCTCCGCTATGGTTTTAGACATGACCATTCGGTCCACCTTTAAGTGGTGCCTCATTTGATCGGCGGTGCCTCTTAACTTGGCAATCTGGTCGCTTTTGGTTTGGAATGGCATAATGTGGACAACAACTACATGCAAGAAGAAAATAACAAAACACCAAACAAAATAAAAATGCATCATGCATCCATTGAAATCTGACATTCTTTTCCTTTTTTTTTTCCTTCTTCATGTTCTTCAAAAATTATGTTTATATGTAAAAATTAATAAATTGATGTCTATTCCAACAAGGAAACATTTGCCAGATTTCAAACAAATAAAAAATTGAAATAGAATGCAAACAAAAGTAAAGGCACAAAACAACAACAATTACTCGTACAAAACTTATTGAACATTGGTGTAATTCATTGCTCTAAAAAGCGAATTTAAAAGGAAAGAAACGTTCTACTAAACTAAGTCAATTTCAACTGAGTGTGAGTGAAGAATACTTTTTTTTTTTTAACCTTTCCCAAAGGCATTGAACTTGAGTAGCATTAAAACTTTTACTGTATTATAATTTGTTTACTATATTTTGAATACTTCAGGTTTTAGTCTACTGGTAAGTTCTACAACATTTATAAGTAACACAACAATCAAGTTGAAATATATATTCCCACAATTCCCAACTGGGCGTATCACATCCTAGACCAATCCCAGACTGTGCACATTAAACATCGTAACAACATGAACACTTACCTGGGATTTCAAGAAAACCAAAAAAAAAAATCCTCAAATGGTTCTTCTGCTGGAAGGACCTAAAAGGAACAAACAACAGTTTTATATCATAACATTTACATACTGTAGATTTTAAAAACCTTTATTTTTTTTTTTTAATTTATATAAAATGTGATAGACAAGTGTATTAACAGGGTTAGCCAGGCTTTTCATCAGGGCTACCAAGGAAATGAGCAAATGTTGATTCAGGAAGCTGGATTCACTCATATAAATAATGCGAGCATTTTACTCTTAACTTATATATACTTCTTTGTCATTGTGATTTCTGCATATCATGTTTCCTACCTTATGACTACATTTTTATTTAAAGGGGCATGTCACGATTTTGGTCAAAAATTATTTTTCCGATTTTAATGTTCACAATGCTTCAGTAAGGCATTTTTATTATGCAACCAAAATTTGAGTGTCATTCGTTGAGTTATAACCAAGTTACAGAGCTTACAAATCTTTGCTATGTAAACAAAACTTTTGTTTACATTTTGAATGTTGAAATTTTTTTTCCAGTTTTAGACAAATGAATGTGTTAAACATTAGGAATGCTTAAAATGAATAAGAAAATATATAAATCCGCTTGAAAAAGATTTTTTACTGGTATATTGAACTTATGTAAACAAAAAACAGGGCACGAGCCTTGTTTACATGACAAAGAATTGTGAGCCCTGTATCTTGCTTATAACTCTACGACTGACTCTCAAAATTCATTTGATCATTAGAAATGCATTCCTAAAGCATTGTAAATAATAAAAACAGAAAAATAGAATTTGATCAAAATCGTGACCATGCCCCTTTAAGGAATAAGGAATCATTCTTTGAGTATTATGAGGTGTCATTTTGGTCCAGGCGTGATCAAATCCAATAAAGCCCGAAGGGCTTTATGATAGATTGATCACGCCCTGACTGAAATTATCACCTCATAATATTCAAAGAATGATTCCTTATTACTTATATTTATATAATTTTTAGCAATTGTACAATTAAATATTTGAATGTAAATAAGCAAACTCCACTTGTGCCCCAATCATTCGTCATTTGAATTTATTGGACTGTATAGTACAAAATCAATACATAGTGTTATCACAGGCAAAGACACTGAAAAATGTAAATTTTCATTAATAACAGACACATGCAGGTATAAAAATATAAATGATTCTAATAATTTTGATGACTTACACCACTTGTCATAGTTAATTTAATAAACACTGTCAGCATGCACTCATTTTTCAAGCCGGTGTGACTTTTAATCAAGTATACACAGTTCAAGTACACTAATACATTCATCAATGTCAGCATACCAGACTCATTATACAAATGGATATATGTCAATCCATTGCAGCAGCTAGTATATATGTATTTTTGAACAATTCTGTTTGCAGACTAATGCATGTGAATCGCAGTTAGCATTTTGGTAATCTTTTATGAACTAAAAGCAAATTTCTTAACAAATAATCATGCATAATAATAAAGAAATTAGGAAAATGGTTGGAAATTACTTCATGTTTCCACATTTGATAGATATATATATAATAGACTTATGCACCCAAAATTCTTATTCAAAATCATTAATTAATAAAGATCATGCACACTTTTTTATTTCCACTGTACAGGTAAATATCGGTATCTCGAACTTGGGGGGACCTCAACAAAACTTCGAGATATCCGGGGGTTCGAGATATCCAAAGTGGCTTTCCAATTCTAATTCTGTGATGTTCTTATATCAAGATGTGTTTTAGTACCGGAGTTTGTGTGTTTTTATTTGTGAAATATAATCAATATTTGTTAAAGCAATCAAATTATAAAATTAATATTTCGTTATTAATATGACTTCACATCCTCTTCACTCTCGACGGTACAGAACGTTGAATAGGAGGAGGCACTTGCAATGTAATTTTTGAAATTCATCAAATAGGAAACGAAAAATACGGATTTGAAAATTTAAAAAAAACCACGAATAATCTAGAATCACAGTTCACATATTTTTATATTATTTGTGTTTGTGAACTAACGTATCTTATATTAACTCATTACACTCACAGCTTTAGTACTTATATTGGAAACAACCTGTGTACGATGAACCGGATGTCACTTTACACGCTGCGTGTTCAATACATGGACTGTTTCTGTTAAATTCAAATAAGTTTTCTTTTAAATATTCATATCTCAATCATGCTTCATTGTTATTGGAGCGTACATGAAAAAAGAAATAAACTCAATTCTGTAATTAATCCTTTATATAAAATTGGCAGTAATCAATATTAGATTGATTCTCCATGCACAGTGTGTTTCATTATACTATAAACACATTATAGGTAATAGTGGCTGTGTTTTGATTTGAATTTTATAAAAAGGTACTAAATGTAAAAACACCCAAGCTACCATCCTAATTAACTTAAATCGTGCAGTTTGATATACCACTAGTTTTGGAAGGTGTGAAATTTGTTGCGGGCAGAAATGTGTGAAGTAATGACACCAATTATGTTCAGCTGACCAGAAAAATGACTCCACTTTGAGATAAACCAGGTAAAATTAGGGCTTCGGCCTTTCAAAATACTTTGACATAAGCAGGGTATTCGATATTACCATATTCAAGATATCAGGAGTTTTAAAAAAATCATTTATATAGAGAAAACGGTCGGGACCATCGGAAGACTTCGACATAAGCGGGGTATTTGAGATATCCCATGTTCGAGATACCGATATTTACCTGTATATAAAACCTACATAGAGTACATACTGGTATACAGGTATCTATTGGATATCAGTGGTATCTATTGGATATCAGTGGTATGTATGTATGGTACCAGGTAGTTACTGGTATACAGGTATCTATTGGATATCAGTGGTATGTAAGGTATGTAACTATGTACTGGTATGTATGGTACCAGGTAGTTATGGATGCTAATGAGCTACAGGGAAAGAAATTGACTAACTGTAAACTAGATAAAAAATTTTGTGTACCTGTACACATAACAAATAATCTCTGACATACCAAAGAAAAAAAACCCCAACAAACAACAACAGGAAGTTAAAACTGATATATATATATATGCATATGCCCTCTTCTCTAGATTACTGGGTCGGCCCTCTCTTCTCTAAAATAACAGGGTTGGCCCTGACAAGTTACGATATTAAACAGTTGTACAAATCATATTTTCCATCCTGGTGAATACTAAATATTTTAATTTTCTCCTCAAAAACAAATTTTACGAATCACTTAATCATAAAATCATCCAATTAATTAACGGTTTATATCAATAAAATTTATGATAAATCTATACTTTTAAGTTAGTATAGCTATGCTAATTTAGATTACGTGGTAAAGTGAATATTTCTATACATAACAATTATTCTCCATTGATTCCTTACTTTGAATTGGAATATACTGGGTTTTTTCCTTGGTTAAAATTTGATGTTAAATGTAAACACAATGAAAATGCCGACAACTTTAATTTCCCAACTAAAGATGGAAAATAAGACAACTGTTACTGTATTTCAATTTTGTAGCTACCGGCATGTGTACATTGTTCCCCATTAAATTTCATTCAATACAGTATTATATGCAAAAGTTTATCTTAAAGGTTATGAATTTCTGAAATTTATTTACAATCTAATTTTACTTTTATTAAATATGATCTGAAGAAAAAGCGACAGAATGAACCCTGAATCATCCCTATATATATATAGCCCTATAATAGTGTTAAATGTACAATAGCTTTGTTCTTTATGTACACACTTGTTTTTTTTTTTTCAGTCCACATGATTTTTTTGTATTAAACCTTTTTTTATCAATATACAAATTTATTTCCGTAATAATTTCAGAAATTTTAACCTTTCAGAATTTGTACCGTACTGTTTGAACCATCAAGGCACGATTTCTCCAATCAATGAGAAATTGCATGTACCTATAAGTGTGGCGTACTCCAAACACATTCAAAGAAATTCTTCCAAAATAATTACTAAAAAGGCAGATGGAGGGTTCTACATGATTTTTTATTATCTTGCTGTTATATTTTATTTTCCTTTAATAGACTTTGTTATATATTTTTTGTGCCTGACAATTCCCATTAATGAATGAGTAGAGGTGAACAAAAAGTTCAATAACATTATTAATATAATGTAACAAGATTTTAACTGTACCCCTGGGCACTTGATCATAAAAACATTTCTGTTTACAGGTAGATGTCAAGTTTTATTAATACTAAAAGAGAGGAGACTTGATTTTAAAAGTAAAATGAATGACTGTCTCGTCATTTCAAATGGATATTGCATAAAAGCTCAGAATAAATGTGGTAGAAGGGGACTATACTATACAGTAGGAAATATTACTATATGTATAAAAAAAAATGAACTTCTCAACATGAATATTTAAAGAGAAGTGATAATTTAGCTTCATGCAGGTTCATTGACCCACTCAGTGATAATTACCAGGTATAGTTCTTCTAAATGTGTATTTGACTAATCTTCTGAAGGGTAATCTAATTTGACTAAAATTCCAACTTCAATACTGATTCTATAAAAACTAAAGTAATTAATTCAGTTAATCAATGAATGAATGTTTATTTCTCTCAACCCACATCAATGGTAAATGAGGTACAAAAAACAAAAATATTTACAAATGTACAAATGCAGGGTCAAGTTAGGAAGAGTACAGAAATTAAATTAATCGAGCTAATTTTTTTTTTAACAAATATGGACAATTTTTTTTATATCAATATCTATGTTATTCATAAGATTCATAAGAATCAGATCAGGCAATTTCTCTTAATTTATATAGTGATATGAATGGTTCAAGGTGTAAATGTGATAAAACAGCAATCTGCAACATTTTATCCATGTATGATTATTCCTGAGTTTCTGTCAAAATAGCTGAATCATGCAAGCTATGATATATAGATTAATTAAGCAATAAATAGCATAATAAAGAAATTTTATCCCTTCAATTTTAAAACATATATTTGTACATTGTAATATTGAACTTTCTGCTTGAAGAATTTTAGAGACTAAATTAATTAGTTTAGTACAAATTTTGATGTTTACATTAACAATTATGCATTTTGCATAGTAATATAATCCATAGTTTCTAGATAGAATGTTCCATCGTTAAAATGACAGATGTCCTACGGACCCGTTTAATGATAGAATTCGTCCCATATACTCGCTTCGTAGCAAATAAAAAAATTATATCGCGCTATATCTCACCTAAATTTTCATATGATTGGTCTCAAATACCTACAATGTTGCTCTTTTATAATCCCATTTTACCTCATAAACTATTTTTGTAACAAAATCACTGCCACTTGTAACATCATGTTTGAAAATTCGCTGTTTACGGTCGCCATGTTTACGATAAAATCCGAGATATTCCGAGTTTGATTTCCGACAAAATGGCAGGCAATTCAAATGTGCATATTAACAAAATGCCTTAGTACGACTAATTAAATGGATATTTTGGGGACTTAACTACATATGCATGTTCAAAAAGGTTTGTAATGTATAAAAATGTGTTTTTCCCCTGCAGATTATTTTTAATAGACTTTAAATCGACGCGAAGCAGATCCACTTCGCAGCTGCTACATTGCAGGTATATGGGACGAATTCTTACTGTGACCTGAGCATAGCCTGGTCACGGTAAGATTATTCTTTCTAACCTGAGAGTAGCCTGGCCACGGTAAGATTATTCTTTCTAATAGTTCCATACCCCAAAAAATTCTTAAAATCTAGGCAGTGATATTCTGCGACATGGGTCATCAGTTGTACAGACCCTTTACTGAATAAGTTTAGAAAATAACAGAGGAAGGGTATGTGAATGCTACAATGTGACATTCTCTCATCTGTATAAGCCTGGGCATGAATGATGACGCGTTGTTATGGAATATTTATTTCGACAAAAACTGTCGATGGAAAACTTTAAAATACTAATCGATGATAAGTTAAATATATGGATACCTTAAGTAGCTGGAACAAAATGATAATCGAATATTAGCACGTTAACTGTAGGCCTAGGTTAATCATGTTAATCTTTCCATAACTAATGCAAAGCATAAGGTTGAGAAAACACAATTTCTTACAATGAGCATAACAGACAAATTTGATGAAGTAAAATCAGAAATCTCACCAGTTTGGGCTAAACTGTACGGCCAAGATATAGGTACAGCAAAAATATAAGTCGCACTTCCTCTACGAAATGTCAACACCTTTTTTACCATAAAACAATATGGCGCAGGCCTCGTTTTCGCATTCGTGAAAAATCAATATTTCAAATTGTTACGTAAAATTGTTTGAAAGATTTCTAAATATCGAAATACGGGTTCAATAAGCCTATGGGTTTAAATTAGTATTTTACAACAATAAAGTTAGCTATCAAAAACAAATAATCAGACAAAGACTCGGATTATTTTGGATTTTATTTTTTTTTACATTCAAGCGTTTTAAAGATTCAGATTGTTTTCAATGGTGGGTAAAAGCATTGACCAAAATTCGAAATCGTGATATTTGATTGTCTAGTCATTAGATACTTAATTGACTTATCAGTTCTGCGTACCCCTATGGTTTAGTGAATTTGGAACTATTTTTTTCTTAAACAATGGCAGGCCTTATCAGCTAATACCAACTTTCATTATATGGAAATTAGGAGAACTGACCATACTTTCTTTTTTGAAAGAAAATTCTACCTGTCTTATTTTTAACTGACCTGATCTTAAAGAAAGTTCAGGTGAGCTTTCCTTATCACCTAATTCACGTATACTTTTTATTAAGAAACATTTTCGGCTTCTCCATTATTTCTATAAAGACCTGATTTTAATTTAACTAAGATAGAATGTTCTATCATTAAAATGACAGATGTCATATGACCCGGTTTAATGATAGAATTCGTCCCATATACTCGCTGAGTAGCAAATAAAAATATATCGCGCTGTATCTCGCCTAAATTTTCATATGACTGGTCTCAAATACCTACAATGTTGTTCTTTTATAATCCCAATTTACCACATTAACTGTCTTTGCAATGAAATCACTGCCACTTTAAACATCACGTTTGAAAATTTGCTGTTTATGGTCGCCATGATAATGATAAAATCCGAGGCATTTCGAATGTGGTTCCGACAAATTGGCAGACAAATTCAAATGTGTATATTAACAAAATGCCTTGGTACAGCCCATTAAATGGGTATTTTGTGGACTTAACTACTTATGCTTGTTCAAAAAGGTTTATATTGCATAAAAATGCATTTTTTTCCCCTGCAGATTATTTTTAACAGACTTAAAATCGATGTGAAGCTGATCGGCTTCGCGGCTGCTACATTGTAAGTATATAGGACGAATTCTTACTGTGACCTGAGCGCAGTGTGGTCACGGTGAGATTATTTTTTCTAATTTTACTAGACACAAGATATCCTAGAAAGAATAATCTTAATGTGACCAGGCTACGCTCAGGTCACAGTAGGAATCCGTCCCATAAACTCGCAATGTATTAGCTACGAAGTGGATCTGCTTCGCATCAAATTAAAGTCTGTTAAAAATAATTTGCAAGGGAAAGACAAAAATATACATTTAAAACCTTTTACACTAAAGGTGGCATGCTCTTTGTTAGGTTACATTTCACTCAGCTATTTTCTTCAAAGTATTACAATGCTGTGAAGAATTTGCAAAGAAATTAGATTAAAACGGATAATTGCAGAACACTTTAAAAAATCTTTTTAACAATATCTTTCGGATTTATTTTGAATTTGAAATGCTAAATTTTTAATAAGACATGAATAAATCTCTATAGACAAGATTCCGGCACAAGATTCAAATTGGCGATATCAAAGCGATATTTAACGATATTAAAGCAACATCAAATGGCCATAGCAACATTTCAGTTGGAGGCTTGGTTACTTTTGACCAAATTTTTTGTGTCTTTTTTTTTTCTATCTACAAAGTATTTTTGATGTTACTATAAAAAAAGAAATCTGTGTGTGTACATACCTAAATAAAAAGTCTACTTTATATTACAGATAATTTGCAAAGATGAATATTTTTGGTGGAGGAAACACAACTTTTGGAGCTACTGCAGGCACCAACTATAATGCCATGAAAGATATTGAGGTAAGCTATATTATACCTTAAGGTCTATCATCTGTTCACTTAAAAGAAATATTACTTAAATGACAATGTTTTCTGAAAAATATCTAGATTGAATTAACACAATTTCAGTTGTCGTTTCCCATTTAGGGCAAAATTTGTTGGAAATTGTACTTTGAAACAGTTTTAGCTCACCTGAGCCAAAGGATCAAGTGAGCTTTTCTAATCAAAATTTGTACATTGTCTGTCCTTGGCATTGGCGTTGTTGTAGTAAACTTTTCACATTTTCATCTTCTCCAGAACCACTTAACCAATTTCAACAAAAATTGGCACGAAGCATCCCTGGGCTTAGGGGATTAAAGTTTGCCACAATTAGGGGGGTTGGTTCCAATTTTTACATACTAGGAATATAAAGTAAAAATCTAAAAAAAAAAATTCTTCTGCTGGAACTCATTTGGCCAGAAAAGTTGAAATTCATTTTAAAGCACCTTCAGTTGGTGTAGATTCAAGTTTGTTTAAATCATAATCCCAGGGGTAGGGTGGAGCCACAATGGGAGTTAAAATTTTACATAGAAATTTGTAAGGCACGCAATGCTACAATTTTTACATAGGCATATACAGAGGACCCCGCTTAGTATAATACCTGTTTAATATTATAGTTCGGTTAATATAATAGTTTTTCAAAACACAAAACCATTTCTTAATAAATCATTGTATTTTACATTGGTTATTATTATAGCTTAAATAGTGGACCCCACTTAATATAATAGAAATGTTACGCCTGTCAGTTGAGTATCACACCTTTTTCTCGAGCTAGCCCCCCATGAGAAGCTTGTATAAACACTCTGACTTCCCAAATCACTTTGAAATTTACCGACTGTGCTGGCCAGATGGGATTAGTCATGCCTCACTGCACGTGGCTTGGGTACTTTACCTATGCACCTAACAAGTGACATCGCTGTATTATTGAGGTTTTTTACAGTTTGAAGAAGTGAATGCCTCATGTTTTTGTAAATAAATTTATAACAAATGGGACATTTTACATGGCTTAGCATATGGTACATAATGTTCCATTTGACGATTTGTACTGCAGTGAAGTAGTGACAAAGTCTTTTTTTTTAATATGCCTCTATTTTATAGGAAGAATGAGCTAAATAAATCAAAGAAAATAGGAAAATTCTGCATAACTTTGTAGTTTATTTGATTTTTAATGAAAGATGTTATTAAAAACAAATTGTCTCATGAATGCCTTATTAGATTTAGTCAAAACCGGAAGTACAGGAAGAAAACAAAATGAAAGCATGTCAACTTATCGGAAGCATATTGGTGGATCTTGCAATTTTCCATGCTTGTAATAGTAAACTTTATTCATGAAATTAACTTTTATGAAGCATAAAAATAAAGTTTTAGAAGAAATCATCAATTATTGTGGACATTACATCGTCTAGAAATAGATAGTAATAATACATGACGTGAATAGGCACATATCATACTTGTACACATTGAATTTAGCTGGGTACGCTTATTATTATAGTCCGGTTAATATAATAATTTTTCCTGACAAAATAACTATTATATTAAGCGGGGTCCACTGTATTGAGGAAAATCGTTAAAAATCTTCCATTCTTTATTAAGGAGTCAACATTAAATAATATTCATTCTTTATTAGGGATTTAATGTTAAAAAATGTGCTTTAAAAAATCTGCAAAATTGTACAGATATTTTTATGTTTGATTTATTAAAGCTGTTTGGATCAGAGTTGTGTCAATTTGGTTTTGTTGCTTAGGTGAGCGGTGTGGCCCCTAGACCTCTTGTATAATCTATTTTCCAATCTGCTTCACATATGCATGTATATTTGATAATATCCATATTAATTTATTTTGGTTGTTCTTACATACCAACTTTTAAATTTAATATAGCCAACAATATAACTGGTCACTTTTAATTTTATAGGTGCAGTCCCCTCCTGATGACAGTGTCAGCGTGGTCAAGTTCAGTCCTGCCACTAACATGCAATCCACTTTTCTGATAGCAGGAAGTTGGGACAACAATGTAAGTTTCATTACATAACTCTGAAAATTTGGATGTTTTGAAAATTTTCACTATTAACCAAGTCATTCTTTGACACAACAGGTTATATGTGTGTTATTTAAAACTGTTGTCTTTAGTAAATCAAAAAGTACATTACAACCAGAATTTGATTTAAAAAAAAAGGACTGATAATCAGAGGAGGTGGTACTGCATAGCAGTTGTCAGTGGTAATACTGTATACAGAGTTATTTTCACTTTGGGTTTTTTTCCGCCCTTCTACACTTGCAAAAGGCTTTGTCCTGTCTTGAATTGGACCAGAAACAGTTGTGTAAATAGAGAGATAATTTGAGATATTTGAACTCACCCAGTCTTATATTCGCCTGCTAACGAGAAGGTGGAAAAGGACGAAAATTAAACAGGGTCAACTATTTCCCTGTATACAGTAGTTCTGTAAAAAATAGTATGACTGTAAGCATGCAACATTCTACATATATGAACTTGAGTTTTTTTGATTGTAGGTTAGATGTTGGGAAGTGCAGCAGAGTGGACAGACTGTACCGAAGGCCCAACAGACACACACTGGACCGATTCTGGACGTGGATTGGAGTGATGTTAGTTCAGATTAGTGTTTAACTTTTTGAGTGATGTTAGTTCAGATTAGTGTTTAACTTTTTACCCATAAAAAATATGTAGTAATTACTGGTAGCTGCATGTATCCAACTCTGTGTTCTGTGTTTACCATTTAGAAAAATGACATTTAATTTATAAATGTTTTTAATTTTTCTGTTTTTTAAGGATGGAACAAAAGTTTTCACAGCATCTTGTGACAAAACAGCAAAGATGTGGGACCTTCAGAGTAATCAAGCCATTCAAATTGCACAGGTTTGTATTACTTTTGTTTTGAAAAGGTCAATATGACATTTTCAACTTGTTTTTTGCCATGGTTTACTCAGTTTAAAACTTGTACTGCTCCAGATTTGGAATTGCCTTTGATAGAAAGAATTTATAAATTATTTACTATTTACATTTTGTATTACATTACTTTTGGTTTAAATTAAAAGTACTAATCACGAAGTATAATTTATTTTATTGTTTGTTTATAATGACAACATTTATCCATCTTAAAGAAATTGTTAGTTTCCCTCTTCCAACTAACTGATATGTACCGGTACATACTTGAAGAAAGTCAATTTTACTAGCAATCTTAGCATCATCTTATTTTTTTAATTTGTTGTTTTGATGTGTATTTTCTTATCAATGAAAGTAGTTAATTCATATTAAATTTTACATGTATGGTAACTTAAAAAAAAAAAAATTCTCACTAAAGTTTTATCACCATGTTGGTAAAGTGTTAAATATTACCAGTAATTCTTTTATGTAGACACATTTTAATCTTCTATGGTTTAAACTTTGTAATATGTAATTTATTATACATTTGTATGAAAAGAAACATTTGCTGTGATCTAATGTCCTGACATTTATTGATATGTTCTGTAGCATGAAGCACCAGTAAAAACAATTCACTGGATTAAAGCACCCAACTACTCATGTGTCATGACAGGAAGCTGGGACAAAACATTAAAGGTAGGAGCAAACAGGTCTTCATTCAAAAAGTTTGCCGATACTAGCAGACTGACAGACAAAGAATGTAATTCAGCTTGAGGAGTTGATATGTACCACTCTTTGCTTATGATAATATTTTCTGAAATCAATGTAGAATTACAATTATATTGACACTTTACCTTTCATTATCCTCAGTTCTGGGACACAAGAACTCCGAATCCCATTGACACCATTCAGCTTCCAGAACGGTGCTATTGTGCGGATGTAGTAAGTTAAGAACTTATTATATAGCGAATGAACTTTTGAAAAAAAAAAAAAAGGCAATTTCCTTCATGATGCAAATGACTTTTTAATCTATGTCATTCATGACTAGTACATGTAATACTCTTTGGAAAATTTCTCTTGGAAAAATTTATTTACTAGTATATGCTGAATGACAAAATGTTGATGTTGAATCATTCGGGTTATATTTTCATGACAAATCTTTTAGAAATATCCAATGGCTGTTGTTGGTACTGCTGGGAGAGAATTAATCATATACCAACTGGAGAATCGCCCACAGGAATTCACTCGAATTGAGTCACCACTGAAATTTCAGGTACATTTCAATCTCAAAGTGTACAAATTAAGTGACAGCTATTAATTGCATAAGATTCTCCCTTGGTAATTTCATGAACTATCTTTTTTTGGGTGGGGGGAACTCGGACCTTGTAGATACATGTAATGCTTGACTATTTTAATAAATCAAACACATCATCTTTTAAATAAAATCTGTAATATCATCAAAGTATGTTAAGTGAAATTTATAGTTTATATGAAATTATTAGATAGTTCGTCCATACTGTAATAGTTTTGTGAAATTGTTTGGTTGCAGCATCGTGTTGTCAGCATATTTTTGGACAAGAAAAACAATGGAGCTCCCACCGGCTTTGCTCTGGGCAGTATCGAGGGCAGGGTAGCCATTCACTACGTCAATCCCACCAATCCTAAGGACAACTTCACATTCAAATGTCACAGGTCCAATGGCACACCCAGTGGAGTGCAAGATATATATGCAGTTTGTATTTTTCTTTATTATCATTCTGTAATGCACATAATTAAAACATACAATACTATCAAAGTTTTCTGGTACAAATACATGTAGGTGATAGCTGAATACTACTACAGGGGTTACATCATTATTTATTGAACGTTAATTGTTTTGTATTTTGTTGTTGATTCAATCCACAAAATCAAATGTTCATCAAAGTAAGAAACTTGGCACTGTTTTTAATATAGAATTTGATCATACAGTAACTATAGCATACAAAGTGAACTAAACCTTGAATCTCTGAATTCTACTAAATCCATGAAAATTGATACCTATGTCACATATATGTTAGTGAAGTGGTAGTATCTTGATTAAATTTGCATCCCTCTTGGTAGTAAATGTTTTTATGTCAACAGTGATATCAGTATTTTTATTTTTTTATATAAACATATAAACCCTAGCTGCATGTGAAAATTCATTAAGAATACTAGGACTTTTATGCAATTGTTATGTGTTGCATAACACTGCATGTGTTTTGTATAACTTGTAGGTAAATGATATTGCATTCCATCCTGTTCATGGTACTCTGGCCACCGTGGGTTCAGACTGCAAGTTCAGTTTCTGGGACAAAGATGCTCGAACCAAACTGAAGACCTCAGAGGGATTTGACCAGCCCTTGACGTCCTGCTGTTTTAACCCCCAAGGGAACGTGTTTTGTTATGCCACTAGCTATGACTGGTCAAAGGTTAGCGTTATGAAAATATACTTTGCCACATGTTTCCTTGGAAGGAGATATGGGACCCCTCCATTTTGTGACGTACTCTCTCTTTCTCTCTTGATTGAAAATAAACAACTTTATATTTTTTGCATTTTAATCATTTGTTTGATAGCAGCTTATCGTGGTTAGTTAAAGCATCAGGTTGTGACCTGTAGGTCATGAGTTTGAGTCCAGTTAGCTGCAGAACTGTAGCTTTACAGGGAGATTTGCTTTGATGGGCCATAGAGCCACATGTTAAAAACTTGCAATATATTTATGGCTCACAAAAAATGCTAGTTTTGGACTTACTAACTCAACTTCCTTACACATTCTTTGGAAATAACTGATACCAAAACACATCCTTTAAACATTTTACTACTGAAGCTATTTTTTCTTAAACTTTTTAACTGGCCTCGAAAAGTGAGTTTCGTTAAATTTACGTGCGGAGGGAGAAACATCAGTTGTAGAGGTTTTTGGTAGAAAATACTTTAACAGAATGTATTTTGAAATTATATTGGTAAGTTAAAAAATAATATTTTTATGTGTTGTAAATTGCAAGTTATTTGTGCTGTCATGGAACTATAGCTCTCCCTGTAAAGTTATACAGTTCTACAGCTAGAGTCAAGCTGGAGCATGAGTTTTAACATTAATAGAACTTTAAAAAAAATCATTTTATATGACCAAATTTTGTAAATTTTGAAAATTAAAACAAAAATATATTTTAAATATGAGCTACTCTCATCTATATAAACACTCCAGTGTCCCATACCACCTTAAGGTGTCATTATCATAAGAACTGCAAAATGTTGCTATTAAATGGGATCAAAAAATTGGAATCACCTTGATTAAAGTTCTTAGGAATTCATTAATTTATTTCTTTTTTTTAGGGCCATGAAGGGTTTGATCCCAACAAAAAGCCCCACATATTCTTGAGATCTTGCTTCGATGAGCTGAAACCAAGCATGAAAAAAACCTAGTGATGCACAGCATTTCCTGTGTGGCATACCTTGTATGCATATCCATCCAAGTTCATGTTTATTGAACAGAAAACATTGTTGATCATAAACCACCAAAACATGATGCGCCAGACATGTTCATAACATCATGAACTTGAACATTTAAGCTTATTTGAAGTGATAGTATTACTTTACTTCATGTACATATATGTACATTAGAACTCCTGATTATTCTCAATTCAATAGTCATACAGTAAATGTATTCTGTATTGTTTCACTTTTGTTTATTCCACATCTTATTCTACATCTTATGTGCTGCGGGATAGCAAGAACAACAACAATGGTTGTTCTTTCAGACCTTTTGATGATTTCATGTGCAAGAAAATAGTATGTGTCTAATGCTTGTGCAAGATATTATTTGGAATTAATTAAAGGACTTGCAAGTGAATTTATTTTTTCCACATTGTGTAACTGCCTCCTCTTTTAGAACGTGTTCAATAACAGCCTTCTTTGGAAAACAAAAAATTAAAAACAAATAGACCAAAAAAAAAACCAAAACAAAACAAAACATAAAACAAAAACTAGCACTTCATCTAAAACTACAAAAGAAACTATAATAAGCTACATTGTAAACAGTTTTGTGACACAATGTTTGGTAAAGAATATTAAAGTACAATCTGCCCACTTTCTGTTTATTTTTTTGACGAAAGCAATGTGGTATCAGCATTATAGTAGAATGCTGATTTTTAACACCAAATCCGTATACATGTATTTTCTTTATCATGACTATCATAGCGGATTTATCGGGAAATATTTACATTTTCCAGTGTCTTTGCCTGTGATAACACTAGTATCGATTTTGCACTACATAACCCATAACTTCAAATGACGTATAATTGGGGCGCCGGCAGGGTTTGCTTATTTATACCAGGGGCGTAGCTTATGTTTGTTTGATGTGGAAGCAGTTAAGGCAGGGATTTGGGGGCCGCCTTAAGGCCCCCAATGGGTCCGGGGCGAAGCCCCCTGAAGCTGGCGAGTTTTCAGCATTTCAGACACTTAATTTTGAGTATCCAGAAAAGGGAGTTTCTTAAGGAATAAGGAATGATTCTTTGAGTATTATGAGGTGATAATTTTGGTCGGGGCGTGATCTCAAATCCAATAAAGCCCGATGGGCTTTATGATAGATTTGATCACGCCCCGACCAAAATTATCACCTCATAATATTCAAAGAATCATTCCTTATTACTTATATTTATATAAGTTTTAGCAATTGTAGATTAAATGTTTGAATATAAATAAGCAAACCCATCTTGAGCCCCAATTATACGCCATTTGAATAGTACAAAATCGATATGTAGTGTTATCACAGGCAAAGACACTGAAACTTGTAAATATACATGTATCAAAATAACCCCAGTTTTTAATCTTTAAAATGCTTACTTTATCGTCATCATAAAATTAACGATAAAGAAGAAAAAGTAGTGCCTGATTTATGATGAGATTAATTTAATTTGTATCTAATAACTCTTGTGCTTTCTCTTCTACTGGTCTATAACATTTTTGTATACAAAAAATACTCTTATAATACAAATAATAATTATATATTTAAACTTTAAGATTCCGTTTATTCTCGATAATCTATTCATAATCATTGTCAACCTGTCACTCAGGTTATGGAATTGTATGCAAATAATAATATACAAATATCGGAGGAGCAATTTATTATTTTTTTTTTACTGCAAAAAAGGCAAGTCGTCTTTGCTTTTTCTCAGCAAAATCCGAGATAACAGCTGCTACATTTACTTCAGTATCCCTGTAAATGTGTATAGTTGCTAAAGACGACATTCTTTGTCCCGTCATTGTTGACCTAGGTATGTTTTTAAGCGACGCATGACGCTAAAACAGCGTTCTGCGGTTGCTAAAGTTACAGGCATACATGCAAACATTTCCAAAGATTTGAAAATGTTAGGATAAAACAAAGCGACAACCGAAACAATAAAATCAAACTTTGTAATTGAACAAGCGTAAGACCTGCCAATCGCCCTGTTGTTCGAGATCTTCTAAAGAAGATACGACAACGTTGTATGCGGCTAAAAATGTACTCAAATGTACTCTTTTTTATATTAATTTATTTGTGTTCAATAGTTATATAATATTTTAAGTATTTTTTTTTATTTGTATTTATTTATTTATTTATTTTATTTTTTTTACAAAACAATGTGGAAGCACGTGCTTTCGTGCTTCAATGAAAGCTACGCCACTGGCCAAACTGCCATTTGATGCTTCTTGACAAAACAGCAACATTATAATTATATATAGTTCATAATTACTAACTAGAATATATAGTTGAAAAGAAACTTAAGGTCGTACATTTACATTTTCAGTGTCTTTGTCTGTGATAACACTACGTATCGATTTTGCACTATACAGCCCAATAACTTCAAATGACGTATAATTGGGGCCCCAGCGGGGTTTGCTTATTTATATTCAATTATTTAATCGTACTACGGCTTAGAATTATATAAATATAAGTTATAATGAATCATTCTTTGAATATTATGAGGTGATAATCTCGGTCGGGGCGTGATCAAATCTATCGTAAAGCCATTCATACCATTGGGAACACTGTAGTAGTTTAATGGCTTCCCCGCAATGTATACAATCCCTGGTTTGTTATTTGTTTATAGAAATTAAAATGATGGCAACACTATAATGATTTTGAATGATTTTGATGATTAATAATGCTACATTTGATGTAGGGTAATATTTCGGAATCATATATTTACATGTTTTCTGGTTTAGTTTATTTATTCCTTAAGCCAAATGGCTCATCAGATACAAAGAATACATAATATATATATATATATATATATATATATATATATATATATATATATATATATATATATATATATATATATATATATATACACAATGTAAGACATAACATGTAGCAATATACGTATTAAATGCATCAAAGTATTAACTACTTATCTATTACAGACAAATTTCTGAGTGTTTCTGCTTTCTGAAGATATTTTCCTAAATTACTTAATTCCGTAGTATTTTCAGTTGACAATAATTGTAATAATTTATACATACTTGGTTTATACCAATAGTATTTTTTGATGTACAGTTTTCTATATTCATGATACATCGAACATTTAAAAATAAAGTGATACTCATCTTCCACGTCCAGATGACAAAAAATACATAACCTTTGCTCTTTAGGTAACTGAGTAAATCTTCCCTTCTCTATCATTAATGAATGTGCACTCAATCTGTATCTTGTAATTAACTTAATATACTTGACTGCAATTGGTTTTAATAAATATGACTGTAGACACAACTTGTTTGTTAAATATCTATACAAAACACATTTTGATGATGTTGAAAAAAATGCATTACAATCTTGTTGAAAACAGTCTTGTAGTCTTTGTTTAAAAATATCTAAAAACAATCTTTTGTTTGTAACATTTTGAGAATACCAAACTTCACCAAATCCCAATGAAAATAACAAATGTTTTACATTAAGTAGCCAGTTGTATTTCACACATGGATATTTTTCAGCCCTTTCAAA